>CM040405.1:23504584-23581100 GCA_022702515.1 Ilyophis sp. 1 JC-2022
TCGCTTACTAACTCATTCGGTTTCAGCTTATAGTGGCCTGACTGTACATTGAGCCGAGCGCAGCGGCCATGGGCTCCACTACAGGGACATCACCCAGGTGCTCCACTACAGGGAAGCCACTCAGACGCTCCACTACAGGGAAGCCACCCAGGCGCTCCACCACAGGGAAGCCACCCAGGCGCTCCACCACAGGGAAGCCACCCAGGCGCTCCACCACAGGGAAGCCACTCATGGTCTTACTGCTCTATGCGACCCGACCGGCCGGTGACCCAGTCGATAGCGATCCCTAGTCCTGCATCTAATCAGGACCCTGTAGTAGCTGTTAACCACCCGTTTAGGAACCGACGGTCTGATCCCTATCCCACTTTGCTATGGGTATAGAAACTTTGACCGTTTTCACCAGCCTTGCCTGTTCACAGAGGTAATCTCTTACGCCCCTCTGCTAGGTGTGGACTATCATCCACGTACCACGTACTGCCTGCACACTTACATGCGACAGCCACGCCGACTAGACGGTACCACGGCAGTATGTCCATTCATACTTCATCAGACACGGGGGCCTTCAGTGTTCTCCCCAGCACTATAGAACGTTTTTAACGTGCCCTCGGAACTTTGCAATTTTGCCGCCGCCTGTTACTGACTAGGTTCGGGGTGCCTAATCCCCTGCCTAATCAGATTGTCCATCCCATTCTCCGCCCATCCTTGCCCATCAGGTGACTCCTCCGACCCCATTGACCATACAGACACAGGCCATCTCCATCTCCGCCTTTCTTAGAGAACTTTCCAAACTTTTCCTTTGTAGGGCCTCTCCTATTGGATTGTAACTAGGTCACACCTGGGTTCTCAACCACCCGGCTCCGCCCCGTGTGCCCCCTCCCATGGCATCGCCTGTTTTTGAGGCCTGAGAAACCACCTCGTATCAGACCCTGGTTGTTTGGACCCAATACCAAATTTCTCCTCCAGGCCTTTAGAAGGCACCTAAAACAACCGTTGCCTAGGAACGTCTTGGAAGGCGCCCAAAATAACCATTGTTTAGGAACATCTTATCATCTTATCATCTAATCAGACTCTCTGGACTCTCTGGACTGACTGTGGCCTTCAGCTTTTCTTAGTCCGAGAGTCAGAGAATGCGTCTCTCTGCTCTTATAATATTTTACTGTGCTTAAGAATGCGTTTCTCTGCTCTTAATACATTTATACATTATGTATATTGCTCTTAATACATTCACAGATACACATTCTAATTTAATCAATACATATTGTCACAGGTAATATAGTTTACAGGTGATACATATTCAAATATAATCAATACATATTGTCACAGGTGACCAATGGATTTAATGGAATTCCCAACAAAGTATCTGGGAAAAATGATACGCTGGGAAGGAAGAATTGTAGCCTATGCCAAAGAGAGTAGGCTACGCTACACGGGCCCAAAACAGTAGAAAATCAGACCAGCCCTTCTGGCATTTGAAGGACAGAGGAAAGGACACGAGGAAATGATGCAAGGAGTGAAAATAAGTGATTGGACTGAACCCAATGTGTTTCGTTTTACAGAATTGCATATCTTAACAGGGGGAACAATTTTCCCAATTTCCCTTAACAAGGGGAGCGGTGCTCCCCTGCATTCAACGAGAATTCGAACACTGGATACATCTCTCTGTGATTGTGTATTTTAATATTTTGACAGCGCGGCGCGGAATGACGTTAGCCTACACTTTCCCATAAATGCACTTTAATATCCTTTTTTCCTCACTGGTGTGCTGCTGCTATAAGTTACTTGCCCAAGCTGGCAGCACTGTGTTGTGATTGGCTACTCCTCTGTAGCCTACCAATGTAAATGGGGGGTGGAAAGTTGAAAATACACGTGAAATAAAGTAGCCTATAATGTTAGCCAGCTACTGCCCCATGTTGAATTCACATAGCAAACGTTAGCAAGCTGAACTATGCCAGTTACATATGTAAGGAATATGCCTCTATATTTTTACATGTGGGGTATTACTCATGCAAGGTGTTTACATATACATTTGGTAGCAGTGAAGATAGACAAATAAAACATGTCCGTCTTACGGGCACCAATTATGTAGGGAATATCCTCGGACGGGGCGCCAATTAATGTAGGTTATATATAAATCCTCACACCGGGGCACCATTAATGTAAGGAATATGCCTCTATATAAACTTACATGGGATGTCAGAAATATAGACAATAACTATGGAATAATTGACCCTTATTATTCTTAAATTAGGTTAAAATTAAATCATAATAATTTGATTAATATGGATTATGATTACTACTACTTCAATTTACCATCAAAGCACTAATAAAATCAAAAGGCAAAGCTTAGAAAGATATTCTAAGCTGCGCTGGGCCCTGAATACTTTCCTGTTCTGTCTTTCTTTAGAGGTAATGAAACTTACAGTATGGTGCCCTCCAAGATCACATAGACGGATAATAGAGAGAGTGAGCAGACATTACAGACAACATCCCGAAATCTAATGAGGGTTATTTCAAACTATTTTAAATACACTAAAACTGACTTTGGCAACTCAATTATTTTGAGTATATAGCTGTAGTACTTAGAACAGATGCACCTATACAGTCTATAATGCTCTATCGTCTTCTAAGACACTTCCAATTTTTTTACCGGATTTCTCAGATTTTGTATCAATTATTCTGACCAGCTATGACAAAGTAATTTTAATTGGAGATATTAACCTGCACATTAACAAGTGCACCGACTCTAAGGCCACAGAGTTTCTGAACCTCCTTGATTCTTTCGACCTCGTCCAACATGTTAAAGAGCCGACGCATAGACATAGCCATACGGTAGATCTAGTGATTTCAAAAGGAATCAACATCCATGTCTCTGCTGTTATAAATATCGCTCTGTCAAATCATTTTTGCATATATTTTGATGCTGTCTTATGTCCTGCAAGGAATGTTACTGGGCAAACTAATAGAAAATGGCATCTAGATGCCTCTGCAACAGCAAAGTTTTCTGAGCAAATGTGTACTATGTCCCTTACCTACGACTGTATAGGCCTACACGACCTTGCTGAAAAGTTTAATACCAAGTTGAAACATACACTTGATACTGTTGCACCCTTGAAAGGAAATAAAAAATGTTGCAACAGTATTGTGCCCTGGAAAACCCATACTATTTGTAAACTGAAAAGAGCATGTCTAGAGTCGAGTGCTGTGACAGTCAAATTCTAGAACAGCTGGTGCGCACAGGGGAAAAAAACTCACGCTTTGGGGCCGTTGGAAATATTTTGGAATTTACGTGCGAAAGGGTTAAACTGGTTCAATTAATATGTCACTGGGAGAAATTTCTTCGTACAACTGGTAGAGCAGGTTTCACACAGTGTTGACATTGAGTATGGCGTTGCACAGGGCAGTGTACTTGGGCCTTTATTGTTCTCTCTGTACGTGCTTCCATTGGGCAATATAATTCGCCAGCATAACGTGAACCTTCACTGTTATGCTGACAACACACAACTGTATGTTTCTGTAGAGCCAAGTGACCCAAATGCACTCTGAGTGCTGACAAAATACATCTCTGCTATCAATGAATGGATGTGAAATAATTTATTAAAATTTAACAGGGAGAAAACAAAAGTCCTATTAGTCAGTCCAAAGACCAAGACAGATGTACTTTATACCAGGTTAGAAAATTTGGCTGCACAAACAAAATCTGAAATTAGAAACCTTGGAGTCACTCTAGATTCTGACCTCAATTTTAAAACTCTAATTAATAAGGTGATGAAGAATGCCTTCTTCCACCTCAGAAATATTGCCAAAGTGAGACCATTTGTAACACAGCAGGATGCGGAAAAATTGTTGCATGCTTTCATAACTAGTCGCCTGGACTACTGTAACGCACTTTATACTGGACTTCCAAATAAATCTATTGACAAACTGCAACTAATTCAGAATGTAGTGGCCAGAGTTTTAACCGGAACTAGGATGAGAGATCATATAACTTCTGCTAAATGTGCCTTAAGTTAAGCATAAATCTACAGGGCAAGCTGAAAAAAACGAATCTTCTTACCATAGCTTTAAAGTAATTATTTATTTATTGAAATGTTATTATTATTTTACATTTTTATTCATTTTATATTTAATAATTATTCTTATTATTTGGCCTATTATCTTACTATATGTTTACTGATACTATATTGTTATTTTTTGTGTTTTTTAATTATGCTTATGTCATTCATATGTGCTTTTACTATTCGCCTATTGTGAAGCACTTTGAGCTGCTCTGTGTATGAAAGGTGTTATACAAATAAAGCTTAGAATTATAATAATAATAATTATTATTATTCTTATATTCAATAAAGGCTACTGGGTGGCTCATCCAGTTAAGCTGTGTGGATACATCCTAATGTCTGGTATTGAATATTGGCTGTGCCAGTGTCCACTGTGGACGATAGCCCTCCAGGCTCCATTGCCACTAATTGGCTCTAACATTGGAGGAGAGAGGGTTTTGGCTGGCAGCATTGTTCACATCTTACTGTGCAGTGTGCACCAGAAACCTTCACTGGTAGATTGGGAACCTGCACTCTGCCTTGTGCTAGCTGACCTGAAGTGTACTAATGAAATGAAGGCCTGAAGTGACAAAATGACCACAATCTCATGGCTGTCATACACTTTGGAAGAAAGCGCTTACTTGTGTATGAGTGCATGTGGACTCTCTTTTTTTTTTTTTTTTAAAAGAAAAAAAAAATGTGTTTCTGTTTTTCCCAATTTGGTAGCCAATTGAACCCTTCAATTCCCCCCTGTGTAGCAACCACTTGAGAATTTGCCAACTCAACCATGATATGGTATATGCTACAGTATATGATGTTTTTTTTAGTTTGTTGCTGAAGTATTTAAATAGAAACAGAATAATATCTAATAATACAGTATGTGATCCAGCTACATAAAAGAAAGGGAGGGAGGGAAATTTTGGTTTGTTTTGCAGTATTGTTAGCTTGTTTGGAGTGTTTTTGTTTCAATTGCAATTAAGTGCTGTTTTTCAACTATTCTTCCGGGGGGGGGGGGGGGGGGGGGGGGGGGCATGCCGGACCCCCCTAGCACTTAAGTATTCCCCCAGGTGCCAACCAAAGCTACTTCCTCGCATTGGGGCCTGGGCTGTAAATTGTGTGGCCAGAGTGGACAGGTCTCTGCCCCCCTGCCTGGACATCTTGGTGCATCAGCTGTGACTAATAACGTTTGTTGATGAACGAAGCATATGGGAATACATAAATATTTTCTCACAGATATTGTGAACATGTGCATCAAAATCAAGGCCTTCGAGGGCATATAAGCTTGGCCAGATGACCAGTACGTCGAAGGTTGCTGTACCGCAAATTTGTGCTGTGTCTCAGTGATCTTCCTGCTGGCCGGCATGACATACAATAAACCTTAACATTTTTTAGTAAAGTGTTTGTTGTCTTGGTGTGTTCCTGCATTGTCCTGACTTGGATTACAAGAAAAGAAGCTGGCAGTGGGTCCTAACAGCTGACGAGGATGGGATTGGGAAAATAACTTCTGAATTGGATCAATGACAATCAACAAAAGGGTGAGTACAATTGGTTTTATTAAACTGGCCACCCTCACTAGGTGTTCATTGTCCTTGAACCAGTTTATAGAGGTGACTCCTAAATCCTAAATTTTTTTGTAATAAAGGAACAGTGTGGTCGGGACAAAGCTAGTGTGACACAGAGGTGTCATTCCCGGTACTTCCCGGGTTGTTGCCGATTGAGTGCAGTGAGACACTATAATGATAATGTTGGGTTGGGGGGAATCAAATCTTGCTTAGGGCCCCTCAAAGGCTAGGGCCGGTACTGCCAAGTACTATATTGTAGATGAATAAGAATGATCAAACATCAGCTAAAAATAGCTACGCCACATTCATGTAGTAAATAGTAGTCTAATGTTCAAAAAATGTGCAGTGAAAAAGTGCTTTTCTATTTACTATACAAGGTGGCAGTTTAGTATAATGGTTAGGGACATGGGCTTGTAACCAAAAGGTTGTAGGTTCCCAGGTAAAACACACTTAAAATTTCTACTAATTTAAAGTTGTCATATGTTAAAACAACATTACTGTATCATGCAGTAATACAGAACTTTAAAACATTTATGGTCTGATTTACAAAGACTTTTAGCATATGCAAAACTTTTTAGCACACGTATGGAAGGCATTGGTCCAGGCAGGGGAATTGGGCTGATGAGGGCCATGCCTACTGTCAGAGCAGCAATTATACACAGGTGAGCCCTGTTACGTATTTAATATAAAAATTGCTCTGATCTCCAAGTAGGTGTGGCCCTAATCAGCCCGATTCTCCTGCCCAGACAACCTGGGGTACGTCCCAATACTAGAAAAATGCACCCTCCTTTCCTCCACTCCCACCTCCTCTTCTCCGTGCCCCAGAAATGGATCTTGTATGTACTGTAATTTTGCTGATTTCATCTTAATTATGTATAAATGGAAAAAACACAAACCCACCATTTTTGTTTCACCAGTGAAATAAAAGCAATAGGTAAGCCCGCGGTGTTGTATTTATACATATGGTTATAGTACATTCATAGAACACCCTTCTTATTTCATAATTGCATTTTAATGCAACATGGTGTATAATTCTCTAGCTTTTTCACCACTCCTTTGTCTGTGTGGGTGGCTATCTAGGCTATATTCCATGTGCCGAGTCCTGTAGGCTATTAATTGCATTACTAGCGAACATTAGCTAGGTCTGTTCAGTTCATAGGCTGCTATATGATTATTAATGGATTTCGTGAGCTAGCAGAGCATGTACTTTTCGGTTATTTTGAAAGGTATAACATGAGTGAACCACGCAGAACTGTCAAATAAAGCAACTATGTCCCTGTTAACTTCTTTCATGAACTGTGATTCCCATGAATCGATGCACTGTCTGTGTGCGCCCACAGAAATGTATGGACGTGTTGCACTTCATTCATAAAACCATGGTTTGCCCTCATAAGCATTTGTTTCATTCGTTTAAGCCAAAACAATTTCTCAAGCATACCACACAGAAGATATAGAATGTCGATCTACTAGATAAGGGGGGGGGGGTATATATGAAGCTTTACTTAGCTGGATAACTGCACTGAGTAAAACCGGGAACAGCTCTTTTTACTTCAGTCTGTGTTCCAGATTTGGAATGGTTCCGGGTTTTACTCAGTGCAGTTATCCAGTTAACTAAGTAATCATACATCGTAGCCCAGACCAATGCCTTCCACAACACGCAAACTAATAACAACCAATGATTTGTACAAAACAATTGGCCTATGATTGGTAATGGTATTGGTTTTATGTGTGCTAAAAGGTTTTGCACATGCTAAAGGTGTTAGTAAAAGTTTTATTTTGACTTTAAAGGTAATAAAAATAATTCTGACTTAGAGCCTTTCGGGGGGGGGGGGGGGGGGTTGTTTGGGGAAATGGGAAATCATGGTGAGAAATTTTGCATAGGGCTACAGAAATCCTACAATATAAACATAGCCACAAAATCACTGCTGGGGCACCTTCACAGTTCTGCAGGTCCTGTGTGTTTCAAATGGAAATTAAACGTCCAGTTACAGTGTATTGTATCAACACAGTTGCACTCACTATTTAAAGCTTGATATTGTTAAATAAAACTTTGAGTTTATATAATAAACACTTGTCATGACTTTGGGGTCAGCACCAATGACAAAGTCTCTAGCATTTTCTCACATTTTGTGAAGCATCTAATAAAGTAGCCCGTTCTTTGTTACGTATTATTTTAAAAGTGACTTATTTTACCAGTCCTTTAATGTTTGAAACCATATCACTTTAGATGCTTGTGATTTAAACTTTCCTACTAAAGTTAAAACACAGTAATAATGTAAAATAAAGTAATCATTTTTAATATTATGGTCGCATATTCTTTGCATGCCATGCCTTCCTGATATCCCAACAATAGACATCTGTGACCCTCTTGATATCTTATTTTCTGGTACTCTTACAAGCAATACTATAAATTCTTTGCATTTGAATAGATCTCTATGGGAATTGTGGGGTGGGACTAGATTTAGCTGTAAATTATGCTGGAACAGTATGGAATACATGGTTGGCGAAATGGCTGTAAGTCATCAAGAGTCTGAGGTATCAAACAAGCGTCACTCTGCTGCCAGATATGCAGTAGATATGGATGGATCACTTTAAGGGTTGTTTCTCCAACAAGTTAGAAGAAGAAACCCTTCAAGTTATCCATCCATATCTACTGCTTATCTGGCAGCAGAGTGATGGTTTAATGCTTGTTTGATATGTCCAGAAATATAGCCAGGAATTCAGGGCCCCCTGGAAAAAAATATATATTTCTATAAATTGGCGCACATAGGGTGCCAAAATAAAAAAATTAAAGTATGTTTGTAGGCTATGAAAACTTTATTCAGCACATTTATCTATTATGTTTATTAACTCACACACCAAGAGCCCAATGCCGTGCCTTCTTGCAGGCAAAGTCATGGATAATTATTTTTAAGATAATTCAAATGCACCTGGCGAGGTAACTATCAACCTGGTCTCACAGCCCATTCATATCTATTCTACGAAATTCCAGTACCCGAAAATTCGTACATATCCTACGAATCAGCGATTCCACACCACGTGACTTTACGATTTTCTCAGATGAATTACGAGACAAAACGGAGATTCAGATGCTAGCTCTCTACCACAAATTTATTTTATAAGTTTTGTATATGGCATATGAAGAATTTTACAGACCTTTGCATATGGGATTACCTTCGTAAGCATTTAGGAATCCTGTTTTTCAGACTTTTTTTTGTTGTTGTTAGTTTAAGCCAACACAACATAATATCTCTCAAGCATGGTACACAGCAGATATAGAATGTCGATCGACAAAATACGCACTGTTGTTATTTATAATAATAATAATTATATATATTATGTAACACTTTGTGAATCATAATGAATCTCGCATTCACCATGCCTCAATTTACAAGTTATGGTATATAATGTAAGGAAGACTTAAAATTCAGGAATTAGACTATCAGTTTCCTTTTCAATTTAGAATTAAACTCATTTTGTAGGCTGATAACAACACCGATAATTTTCCATGCCAAATAAGCGTTCACGTGCGGCTCTCAAGCCTACAATACTTTGGCATAACCAGCAGGTAATGTGCGTATGGCAAGGGAAGACCTGACGTGGAGCTACGACCATTTCCACGGTCAAATGGAGTCCATTTTAAAAATCACTACCTTGTCGGGATTTTCTACGTACACCACACGTAAGATCAAATTTGGTCGAAAGCACTTTTTATAAATGAGGCCCCTGGTCTTGGCCCTTCTGCCCTTTTGACCATCTTCTGGCATAGACTCAAGACTCGCCTGTTTAGATTGCATCTTTGCTCCATTAATTAATTGTTAGCATGCAAGTCTTGCTTTTTGAAATGGCATTTTAGGGGTATGTTAACAGTGATTTATACATCAACACTTGACATGTTACTGACATTTTGGTTAATGTATTATTTAGACTTGTACCCTTTTTTTTTCAGTTTACCATTGTTTTTTTATTGGACATTTCGCTTATATAGCACTATTTCTCATTCCCCCCCTCTACCAAACAAGTTAAGGAGAGGATATCTGCCTGCCTGGCTGACATTTCTATGTGGATGGCAACTCATCACCTGAAACTCAACCTTGACAATACGAACTGCGCTTCATACCTCACAGGACCTCCCCACTGCAAGCCCTCTCCATCACCGTCAACGGTACTATGGTAGCTGCCTCCCGCTCTGCAAGGAACCTGGGGATGGTCCTGGATGACCAGCTCGACTTCATGGAGCACATCAGGGCAACAGCACGGTCCTGCAGTTTCCTAATGTACAACATTAGGAGGATTCGACCATACCTGACCACCTACTTGACCCAGCTTCTCGCCCAGACCATGGATATCTCACGTCTGGCTTACTCCTCCCAAAGTTTTCACACATCACCCCCCTGCTGTGGTCAGTCCACTGGCTGCCAGTCGGCGTCAGGATCAGGTTCAATGTTTTGACCCTGGCCTATGCTGTAGCCTATAGGACAAGCCCTTCCTACCTGCAGGACATACAACACTACACTCCAGCTCGACCACTTCGCTCTGCTCGTCCGGATTGTGGAGCTTCTCCACTTTAGCTCCCCAGTGGGGGAACAAACATTACATCTGCAAAATTAATGTAATGTAAATACATTTTATTATTATTATTATTATTATTATTATTTTATGTAAACTTATGCACTTTTTGCCTTGTAAGTCGCTCTGTATAAGCGCATCTGCCAAATAAATAAATGTCTGTATTGATACACTTCTATAATGTGATGGACCCTCTCTAGATTAAATAAGCTAAATGTCCAGCTAATAAAAGCTTCAAGACGCTAAAGTTCAATACGTCTCTGAGTGAATTGATTTTTTAAAAATTCAAAGAGGTGGATACGATCATAAAACAGGACTTGACCGATAGATTAAAATAAAAACTAAGATAGTCCTAAGTACAATTTGGACTTTTTATATAAAGTGTTAAGACTTTTTTGTGTATGTGACCTCCAGTGTGCAGACAAAATGCCATTGTGAACTCCCAATTGCAACCTGGAATCTCTAAAAACATTGTATGAGCTTCAAAGGTAGTCCGCTGTGAACAGCAAGCGTATAAAACATGTTCTAAATCGAACAAAGAACAACTGAGATTATTGTGTGTCTGCAACCTGGGTGGGTTTTATATCACCGTCCTGTTTTTTGATATATACAGTATATACGAAACTGTTGTGTGCTTTAATATAGGTCCATTAACAGTGTGGTCAACCAATCTCAGTTTGCTAAAACACATAAAAGATTACTTCTCATCAAGAGAGATTGAATGGTTTATGAAATAAGACAAAGACAGTGTGAAAAATAAAGGTGTGGCACTATTTGCTGCTCGACTGAGAAAAATAAGACAGAAAAAGGGAGGGGCAGACACGCGCGAGTGTTTCTACACTGATTGCCTATCTTGTTTGCACAGTTCAGAGACTCATTATTATCTGCCCATTGCAAAATTTTCTGAGTAAAATGTTTTTTCTGCTGCTTCCACGCAAAGTACACCCCATTTTTGTATTCCTTTAGAGTGTAGCAGTGGTTTGTTTTGTATTTTTTGATCTGGTGGTTCGACTTAGTCAAAGACATTTTGAGCACGTCATATAATCACACCAGATATTATTTAAAAAAATATATTATAATAATTTTTGTTTTTTCATAATTTTATATTTAATCATGGAGATTCTGACCCAGTCCATACCAGAAATGAGCGAAAGCCAGAGTGGTACTACTGGTTGTATAACTTGGTTTTAAGTTCTCCACATTATTCATTTATTTTATTATATCAGCTGCTATAGAAAAAGCTACCTCAGTTCAATTACTTGTTGTGCACATTGGTGAAAATTGTTTTCATATCCGTGCAACTAGCTGATCTCCGCATTCTAAGCTGTCTTCTATTGTGAATGCATTTGGGTGCTGTGTTAAAAAACATTTTAAAAGGGAGGGGGGAATAGCGTTCCATTTCGGGAGTAGTGCTCTGTACATGCCCGGTGTGTGCCTGAACAGCAGGACACTGTTCGCCAGTATCTACGAGGAGGAATTAACTGACGCTGAGTTGAGGGGTTTGGTCACCTTACGCAATAGCATTTAGTATCCACCAGAGGGATTAATATAATATATATTTTCTTTAAAACTGTACATTGATATTTTTCGCCCACCAGAGGTCACTAGTGACACTACTGAGTTTTTATCTTACAATTTAATATCCACTAGAGGTCGCTCCAGTACTTTCACTTTCACTTTCACTTTGTGTAATACCTTCGCTTTGCTGTGCAAGTGTGGTTTGAATGAAAAATAACTGTTCTTTTTTCTTTTTTTCTTTTCATAACCAGAGATGGTGACGAGGCCCAGGAGAAACCAGTTCAGTCAACCAGGGACAAGAAAAAAACCAAATGCTATCATATGGCCCAAAGAAGCCTAAGTGGCTACAAGGTGCTACTCGCACGTCCCAATCTGACCACTGCCAGATGCAACGTGGTCAATCCAGCTGAACTGATGACACTCATGGAGACACTCATGACTGCTTAGCCACCAGAACCCTGGAATCACAAGCAAGACAAGACCTACATGTTGAACCTTTGCATGACTCTGATTTACATTTTCTTTGTAGACAGATCAGCATCATTGCATCCGAACACTGCCCAGAGGCGTGCAGGATATGCTGTAGTTCAGTGATTTTCAACCACTGTGCCGCGGCACACGAGTGTGCCGTGAGAGATTGTCAGGTGTGCCGTGGGAAATTATCTTATCCTATTAACTTCACTTAATTAGTAACACTTTTGGTTGGTGGTGTGACTCAGGATTTTTTTTATGTAAAAAATGTGCCTTGGCTCAAAAAAGGTTGAAAACCACTGCTGTAGTTCAACAAAAACCTGGAGACATTTTCCAAACAGCTGAAGCTGAAGGACTACTCCCACATTACTCAGCTCAAGCCGCACATTTACAGTGACATACAGAAATACAGTAGATATGGATGGATAACTTGAAGGGTTTCTTCTCCTGACTTATTTTTTCCATAGAGTTCAATAGGAAAGTCAGGAGAAACAACCCTTAAAGTGATCCTTCCATATCTAGTGTATTTCTGGCAGCAGAGTGATGGTTAAAGGCTTGTTTAATACATCAGACCCTTGATGACTTAGAGCCAACCATGTGTTATATACTGTTCCAGTGTAATTTACAGCTAAATTTTGTCTCACCCCCCAATTCCCATAGAGATCCATTCAAATGCAGAGCTGTTATAGTATCGCTTGTAAGAGTACCAGCAAATAAGATATCAAGAGCCTTTTGATGTTGTTGGGTCACAGACATCATAAAGTCATGGCATGCAAAGGATATGCAACCAAATATAAAAAATATGGCTTTTCTACCAAGTATTAAATACATTTAATTTAGCGTGTTCAATACTTTTTTCCTGTGTCATTTCACTTTATTGCACATAACTTTTTTTAAGAATTGGAACGTTACAATTTCTTTAGCTGTGTAGTTTTATTGAGTTAATACCAATGTCTGGTCAAAATCTCATGTGAATAGCTACATTGGAAATATGTTTGATAATAAAATTGTTGACGTGTCCAATACTTATTTCCCCCATTGTAGATAAGCAAGAAAGGAACAGAATAGAGAAATGGTGTTTTGCAAAAACGGATTGGGAAAAATTTAAAGAGGAATGCAGTCAATCCGCTAATTTAATTACAATGGATGATACCATAGAAGAATGTGCCTCTCGACTCACACATCTAATAAGAAGTGTTGCACAGAGTAGTATTCCAATTAAAGAAATGGGGGGGTAAGGACGTTAGTTCCATGGTGGAACAAGGAATGTACAGAAGCTGTAAAGGAACGAAATAAAGCACTGAAAACCTTAAGGAATCATTTTAATCAAGAAAATATAATGGATTATCAAAAGAAAAAGGCAATTGCTCACAGAATTATTAAAAGTAGTAAAAGAAATACGTGGAGGAATTATTGGTCTTCTATTGGAAGAGAAGTTGATATAAGAGAGGTTTAGTCAATGTTGAAGAAAATGAATGGAAAAAGGACGTCTGAAAATTCCGGTACTAGAAGATGATGGAATATTAGCAATATCAGACAAAGAAAAGGCTAATGTACTAGGAAAAGAATTTTGCAAATGTACACAGTGGGAATCACCTAGACAAGCTGCATAAACAAAGGAAAGAAGATGTATTGAGAGAAAACAGAGATGTACATAAGAAGAAAGATAATGTGGAGGCAGATAGCACACTGGATGCCGAAATGACCATAACTGAGCTAGAAACAGCGTTAGATGGAACTGGCTACACAGCGACAGGTGAGGATCAGCTAAGTTACGCAATGTTCCAAAACCTGCCAGAACAAGTATTAAAACTGGTACTAGAACTCTTTAATAAGATTTGGAAAGAAGGGAAGATGCCAGAAAGCTGGAAGAGTGTGTTAGTCCTGCCTTTTAACAAACCAGGGAAGGATCTGAACAATGCTGGCAACTATAGACCAATAGCTCTAACCTCACACCTATGAAAATTTTAGTAAAGAGGCTTAATACATTTTTAGAACAAAGAGGAATAATAGCTCCATATCAAAGTGGCTTTCAGACAGGAAGATCAACTATGGATGCTGCTATCAAAGTTTGTAATGAAATAGAGAAAACATTCAAAATGAAAGAATCCATGGCAATTGTGTTTTTCGATATTGAAAAGGCTTATGACTATGTGGAGAGAAGGATTATTAATTTAAATGAATAGGATGGGAATTAGAGGAAGGTTTTATAATTGGGTTTTGGAATTTCTTTCAAATCGGACATTCAGGGTTAAAGTTGGAACAGAAACATCTGATGTATTTGATATAATTAACGGAATACCACAAGGTAGCGTAATTAGTCCAGTATTATTCAATATTTTGATCAACGATATATTTATGAGTTTAGATAGAAGGATAGGAGCAGCGCTTTATGCTGATGATGGAGCCATTTGGATTAGGGGGCGAGATTCAGCAAGATTAACAGACAAAATAAAGGAAGCAATTGTGAGAGTAGAACAGTGGTCCTATAACTGGGGCTTTAAGCTCTACAAGCAAATCCTGCTATATGTATTTCACAAGGGAGAGAGGGATGGAAAATCAGAGTTTCAAACTGTATGGGCAAACCATGGAGAAGGTCAATGTATTTAAATATTTGGGAATCTGGTTAGATGAAAGAAACACATGGAAAATACATGTTGAAAAGGTGGAGACAAATTGCAAGAAAGTGGTCAATCTAATGAGAGCTATAGCTGGACAAGACTGGGGGGCCGATAAGGAATCACTCTTGTATGTATACAGGTGCAGCTCAAAAAATTTGAATATCGTGAAAAAGTTCAATATTTTTTGTCACTCATGTCAGAAGGTGAAACTCATATATTATATAGACTCATTACACATAGAGTGAAATATTTCAAGCCTTTATTTCTTGTAATTTTGATGATTATGGCTTACAGCTAATGAAAACCCAAATTCAGTGTCTCAGAAAATTAGAATATTACATAAGATCAATAAAAAAGGATATTTTAAACAGAAATATCAGCCTTCTGAAAAGTATGTTCATTTCTATGCACTCAATACTTGGTTGGGGCTCCTTTTGCATGAATTACTGCATCAATGATTTTGCTTGACAATCCTCTCAAGGCTGCGGTTATCTCTGTTGCTTGTGCACCTTTTCCTACCACACTTTTTCCTTCCACTCAACTTTCTATGAATATGCTTGGATGCAGCACTCTGTGAACAACCAGCTTCTTTAGCAATGACCTTTTGTGGCTTACCCTCCTTGTGGAGGGTGTCAATGACTGTCTTCTGGACATCTGTCAAGTCAGCAGTCTTCCCCATGATTGTGTAGCCTACTGAACCAGACTGAGAGATGATTTAAAGGCTCAGGAAACCTTTGCAGGTGTTTTGAGTTAATTAGCTGATTAGAGTGTGACACCATGAGTTTCCAATATTTACCTTTTTCACAATATTCTAATTTTCTGAGACACTGAATTTGGGTTTTCATTAGCTGTAAGCCATAATCATCAAAATTACAAGAAATAAAGGCTTGAAATATTTCACTCTATGTGTAATGAATCTATATAATATATGAGTTTCACTTTCTGAAATGAGTGACAAAAAATATTGAACTTTTTCACGATATTCTAATTTTTTGTGCTGCACCTGTATAGGGCTTTAATGAGAGCATCAATTGAGTATGGATGTTTTGTATATGGAGCAGCAGCCAAGACACACCTAGACAGAATTACCAGAGTGCAAAATAAGGCTCTTAGAATCTGTACTGGTGCAATGAGAACAACCCCCATCAATGCAATCCAGGTAGAGGCAGGTGAGGCCCCGATTGATGAGGAAAGAGGATTCCTGACAGAACAATATATACGAAATACATACTACAGCTACCTAGATATTTATACAGACGGTTCTAAAGATGAAGATGGCAAAGTAGGCATAGGAATATATATACCAAAAATTAAATCAAAGATTTGGAAACGGATATCTAACCATCTGTCAGTTTTTACAGCAGAAATGATGGCAGTAATAAAATGGCCTGCAGTGGGTCGAAGATGTTATGCCTGACAGAGTGGTATTCTGTGTGGACTCTCTTGCTGTGCTCCTCAGCATTAAATCTATGAAATCAGTAAGAGAAGATCTAGTGCTAGAAATTCATCAGAGCCTTTTTAGACTTCACAGAGTTGGGAAAGACGTACAATTCTGTTGGGTGCCTGCCCATGTAGGCATTAAAGAGAACGAAGGAGCAGACACAATTGCTAAAAATGCAACAAAGAGCGAAGAAATTCTACACATACCATTTGGTAAAGGGGAAGGAAAAGCAATAATTAAAAAAGGGGTGATGAGGAAATGGCAGGAAAAATGGGACGAGGACAGTAAAGGGCGAACATACTACAAAGTACAGAAATCTACAAATGCACAAGGTATTAGGAGGGAAAATAGGAGGGAAGAAGTCAAGTTAACTAGGTTAAGGTTTGATCACACAGGACTCAATAAAACACTGTTAATGGTAGGAAAAAGTTTGACAGTAGAATGCGCTCATTACAATAACACAGAAAATGTTGAACATGTACTCATGGAATGCAATAAGTACACTGAAGAGAGGGAACAACTTTGCATTAGGATTAGAGAGGCAGGTAGAGCATGGAGCCTAAGGGGAATATTGGGGACTGATGGAAGGGGGGTAATGGATGCCCAGAAGGCTGTTATATAATTTTTTAAGGTTACAAGATTATATAATAGAATATAGCAAATAAATATATATATAGTTTTATGTAGTATTAATGTATAGGGATTGTAGTGTTATACAGTATTAAGGTATAGGGATTTGTTTCAGAAGAAATAATTCTCCATTCTGTATGTAGTATTAAATAAACCATGTCTGCATACTCCGGTACAGTAGGTGGCGGTATGCACCTTCAAAGTAAAATAATACGATCCGCCATTAAACAAAAAGAAGAAGAAGAAGACGAAGAATCCGCAACATTATATCAAAACACAAAGATCCGTTTCCGGGGCACAGGGGAGAGGAGGTGGTAGTGGAGGAAATGAGGGTGCATTAGCAGCATTTTTCGAGTATTGGGACGCACCCCCGGTTTTGGCCCCTTGCTACAGATCGATGTCTACTCGAACGCCCACTGTTTCCAAACTAGCTTCAACCACAGAACTGTAGTGTGCGTGAACGCAGCTATATCTTAAAACAACAAAGATGACTGCCGTAGCAATGTCTGTTTCGTCTGATTGTCGAACAGCTTATGAAAACTGCGCCACTGCAGATCGAATGGACATGGAAACTGAATTGTCAAGGCACTCCTCAGCGGACAGGACAGATTTGGAGTCTGGAACTCGGGCAGCTTGTTCGTCAAATGGTAGTTGCGGGGAGGATGATGAGTCGGAGGCCGATAGGGAGGGAGGAGCCGGGGGCTCGAGTACACAGCGCGCTTTGGAGGAATCGGGGCTGGCCGGTGGGAGGGAGCAGGAGGTCTCGGTGGAAATAGGCGAGACGTATCTGTGTCAGCGAGCCGACAAAACTTGGCGTGAGTGACCATTTCTGGTTGTATCATGTTGTGTGCTTGTGAGGCAAACCATGCAACAACAAAGAGGGGAAAACTCTTAACGTTGCCTAACGTTTGCTGAATTCGTTGAAGTTATGTTATACCACATAGACATGGCCTCAGTCTCAAGTACTGTAGCTATAGCTGGCTAAAGTGGCTATATAACGTTACCATAGCAAAATACATGTTTTTGTACGTAACGTTTATCTCAGCTCATCTACTGCTAGCTAACGTTATCTACATTATCAGCCACGTTAGCACTGGCGATATAACATTTGCTGGTTTGTTAGCGTTATCTCATTGTTTTACTAACTTGGCCACATTAGATTAAATGAATGTGGTAACTGTTACGTTACTTGTCAGTAGTGAAAAATTGTTTTAGAAATGGGTTACGTATTTACGTTATGTTTTTGTAAGCGTGTTATCGTGTCGTCATAAATGACTGTTACTATTCATGTCCCAGATTCTGCAGAAGTTATCCAGTCCAGACTGAATGAACAGGAGGGCCGAGAGGAGTTCTACATCCACTATGTGGGCTGTGAGTGTTTCTGTTTATGCTGTGTAGAGTTGCTTGGGTCACTGAACCATTCAGGAATGAATTGGATAACACGTGATCCACTTGGTGCATTATGATCCTCGTTCCTTAAATCTTTCCTCAGTTAACCGACGGCTGGATGAGTGGGTGGGCAAAGCACGCCTGGCTCTGACCAAGACCGTAAAGGATGCTGTGAGGAAGAGCGTGGAAGGCGGCGGGGGAGGAGATTTGGGGGAGCAGCCTGAAAGGAAAATCACCCGAAACCAGAAGCGTAAACACGATGAGATCAACCATGTACAGAAGGTTCTCTTTTTAAATTTTTTATTCATTACATTTTTTACAATCAAAATGGGGCATTTGTAGGTTGTTTTGCAAAGAGGCGCAAAAGGTAGAAACCATATAATAAGAGGTGTACAACCCATGTAAGGTGAAACAAGTATGGCGTCCGTCTATTTATTGTAGGGTTGCACTGTGCATGAAAACTGCACAGTAAGCGCTTTGCACAGACATTAAATTAAACAACGTGATTTGACCATGTCGGGCTATCCTGCATTACGTGGCGGGCGAGGGAGGAGCTCGCTGCTGGACTCGAATGTAAACAGGTGCCCTAATCGGCAGCATGCATTATAAGCAAAACAAAAGATCCGAAAACCTGCACGGCTCATTTGGAACCACTCGTTGCCTTCACACATCCGCTGTCGCGCTGATACCTGACAGTGAGGATGAACACGTATCTGCTGGCTGCTCTGCTGTATCGGATACATACACTGTAGAATAAATATGGATTGCTGGGACATTGAGATTCCATGGGCTTGTAAAAATCATTTTGAATCAGAGGAAGTGCTGTCATGTACAAAAATAGGAGCCAGAGACTGCGCAGTAGGAAGCAGGGGGACTTCCATTAGGTCCATGTCATCCACTAAGTGCGTTAGATACTAGTGCCGCAAACTGTCACGGATTGGTCCACTAAATATTTAAATATTGTCCAAACAACACAATAACTTAACAAATCGGCACATGGGGCGATATTAGATGAAGAAAAAGCACCTATTGTGACTACACGGAAATCCATCCATTCGAAAACCCTACTGCAGGCCTACCCCCACGGCCACTATGTAGTACAAGTTCTCTATGCTTCAGAGGTTTTAGAGAGATACATTTTGCAACATAGCTTCTTCAACCTTTCTAATACATTTATTATTCATACATTATTCTCCCCTGTCCTAAGTAAGGAGTCATTGAAGTATGTCAATTTTGGTTGCATTATCTATTAGGGTAGTACCTGTTTCTGACCACTAGACTATAATTGGTACTGAGGGAAGGAGAACATACTAGAAGAATGTATCAACAGATTAATTTGCCTCAGATAAGTTTCATTACTACTCAGTGAAAGAGATTGTCTCAGGGTGAGCTGCTAGGAGACTGGGTAGCAAATTAACCACCACCATGGGGCAGAACATCATCACGCCATAAATATGGCGCATGCATGCTGCCCCTCCTCTTTTTGCATTACATTACATTACAGGCATTTAGCAGATGCTGTTATCCAGAGTGACTTACACAACTTTTTTTTAGCATTGTTTACATATTATCCATTTATACAGCTGGATATATACTGAAGCAATTCAGGTTAAATACCTTGCTCAAGGGTACAACGGCAGTGTCCTACCTGAGAATCGAACTTGCAACCTTTCGGTTACAAGGCCAGTTCCTTAACCATTATATACTACAAATATACTACACTTTTGCCTCCTCGAGTTTGAGTGCGAGACTGTTCTTCTTTGTTCTCGCTAGACCCGTAGAATCACGTCTTTTCTTGCCCTCTCCCGCTGCCGACGCGTATACATGTGGGGGGTTTGTATGTTCTCCTGCGTGTGGGGGGTTGCGCAGCTTTGCTTGTACGTGCCTCGGACACGCGTTCAAAGAGAAAAATAAATTAACATGGAGGGAGGTTTGAAACTAGCTGGAGCTAGTTAACAATGGCGCATGAACCGTACCAAACGGATAAAGGATAACCATAATATTTTTTAAATATATTTTGTTTTGCACTATAGAAATACTTGCACTGCGGTATTGCAATGAATACAGAAGGTGGGCATGAGGGCATAATAATAATATGCAATTTTAAAAAAATTATAATTTAACAAAAAATCTAAAATACGGCCGGGCACTCAGGTTTAAACATCGCACACTGATCAGGAGCTTATAAATACGCCATTAGCCTGACACGTCCTACCTTTCGTTTCTTGTAGATTTTTGAAGAAAATTCACGAAATGTCATAACTTAGGGGCACGTTCTACTATCAGGAATTTTCTACATTCCAGCACCACTAATTCCCAGAGGGTGTCAGATAGTAGAGGTTCTACTGTATTCCAACAATAACAAGGTGTTGTTCCCAGGGGGTGGGGCGATAGTATCGTATATCACAATGTTTCACATGACTGCATTGTGATATTGTTTTTAATAGACATCGCCCAGCCCTAAATTGGCATCAACATCTTGCCATTTTGGCAGTGCCTGAAATCATGTATGTTGTTTTACATAATTTAATGTGTAATTTTTATTTTGTATTGATATTCTATTGCAATTATTCATTCCTCAGACATATGCAGAGATGGACCCAACCACAGCTGCTCTTGAAAAAGAGCATGAGGCGGTAAGTGGATTTGATAATGAAAAATTGGTGGCGGCTGGAAGTAAAGAGGTTTAACATTGAGAGAGAGAAGGAAGGTCAACATTTTCAGTTGCAGTACGACTGTACTGTCTTGGACCAGCTCATCAATTTTTTTATTGTCAATTTCAGTTCAGAAAAATGCTCTAATTTGTGCTGTCTTTGTCCTCTAGATTACCAAAGTTAAATATGTGGATAAAATCCAGATTGGTAATTTTGAGATTGATGCCTGGTACTTCTCTCCATTCCCTGAGGACTACGGCAAACAGCCTAAGCTTTGGATTTGCGAGTACTGCCTCAAGTACATGAAGTATGAGAAGACTTTCAGATACCACCTGGTGAGCGCAATGAATACTGGACAGAGAACTCTCAATTTTAATCTGCCTCATTGGTATTAACGAAACAACCCCACATTGTAAAGAAAGTCATGTTCCCTGTATATTATAGACCCTTTTCTACTGGGTTGTAGGAACTAAAAATAGGGCAGGAACTATCCAGAATGGGGTCTACACAGTTCTTGGAGCGTGTTTGTGTTTGCTTTCCCCATGTATTTCTTCCATGTAAATGTATAGGCTAAATAAGATAGGGGAGAATGGTGACAGCCGTTCTGATAATACAGAAACCAACGCAAACGATACGGTGCAGCTTTATGAAACACGCCTAAATATATATATAATGAAACTCCTAAATATTCCAATCACAGAGCAGCGGTTAAAAAGCGCTATTTTAGCCATCTTTTTTGACATAACGTTAAACTGATCATTTATCCTTTCTTCTCGTGTCCTTTTTCAGTATTTTCTGGTGTCTTATTTTCTTTGATGTCTGATATTTTGAAGCACTCGTATCGATGAAGCCAAATGACATTTATAATGCCATTTCAATTTACATAATTATACAATTCTGGCTGTTGTATGGATGCTCTGCCACTTGGATGCGATGGTATTGCTTGACAAAGGCGGGAACCAGTGCTGGGAGGGAAAGCCCTGCCCTAAAAACATCAATTTTTTTTTATGGTAGCCTAAATATTTGATGAATATGGTGTTTATTAATACACAATATTAAAAAAATTAAGTGCATTTTTCACCTTCCCAAATGCTTTATTAAATTATTATTATTTTGTTTTTCATCTTCTTACTTCAGTTTGTGTACACTGCGTGAAGGAAGTCTGCTAGCCAGGGGCTTATTCCAATAAGCAAGTGAGCCTCATAACTAAAATAATACTGTGAAATTAACCTCAGAAAATGTCTGCTATAGGCTATCAGCAGCAGCTAACAACATGTATGACTAAATCACAGTCCTAAACAAGATTCTAGTGCATTTTCATCTATGCCACAATACAGCCTTATCGTTCTTATCTGGATAACTTGATAATTATATTTTGTGGAATACCCCACAGCTGTCCAGAGAATCGATATAGCCCACTTTACCCGCTCTGTGTAATTTTAACGTTCGGCATATTAGCTCTACATTTCTGATCTGCGCTCGCTCTTACAAATGACAACTTCTCACAAGTTCTTTTGACTCTTGCTAGGTCATCATTGTAAGCAAGATTCCAATCTTAATTGATCTGCCAAAATAAAGGTTAGCCTAAATAAAAATAAAATGGGCCTACTTTTACAAGTACTTTAATCCCGGGTTACGTTAAGCAACTGGAAAACACAGTTCCTTTCTTCTTAGACGCAGTATAGAGAAATCGAGAACACGAGGAATTTGTGGCGCTGATCTATTTCAAATTAGCAGCTTTCGCACAACGGCACAACGCGCAACAATAAATCCCATCCTCCTGTGGAAAAGGGGATAAAGTTCCTGGGTTCCGCAAAATGTTCCTGAATTCTGAAAAATGTTCCTCCAGTGGAAAAGGGATTTATGTAATAACCTTTCTCTTATGGTTCAGAAACTTGTGAGTAAAAATACTGCTTCTCCTTCCGTTCAGTCTCAGTGTCAATGGAGACAGCCTCCGGGAAAGGAGATCTACAGAAAGTGCAACATTTCAGTGTATGAAGTGGATGGCAGAGACCACAAGGTAATACTCTGAATTTTTATCTCTCTGCTCCATTTGTTAAATAAGAAGGAATTTTAGACATCCTGGGTTTGATATCAATAACCGATATTTGTCTGACCTTGTTGGCCAATACGATACCTCCCTGTGTACATTATAGGGTAAATGCAAACGGCAACCAAGTTTCTTCATTCATGGAAACAGTAGATGAGCACAGACATTAATACATAAAGGAAATTGTATTTGTATAGCAATATTTTGCCTTGCTTACTTCATTATTGAAAACTACAAGTCTCTCTATATTGCTTTGCGTTGTTTGCTTGTGAGTCTGGCTAGTAAAAATAATATATAATAATATATATTAAAGACAATATAAAGAGAAGACACAAGATGAGTTTTCTTTATCTTATTAGTAGCTGAGTAAGAGAATAAGAACGTTCTTATATAACACAGTCAGCTCCTCTTTTTACAGAAATACACACACAAGCAGATGTACATTATGTCTGTAATTGTTTTTGCAGCAGAACATAGGGCCTTGACATAATAAAATTATACTTTGCAGTGTTTCTCCTACTATAGATATTAGTGGGCGGATCACGGTGGACCTCAATCTTCTAGCCCCACCCACTTCTCCCATTTCCACCCTGTCCTACGGCGCCCATGTACCCAGCGACCTTAGTTGCACTTTAGTCGGGGTACAGTCTCCAGTTCAACTATTTTAAACTAAGGTGCCTGTTTTTCTGCATGCTCCGCCTTTCCCGTCTCCTATTTACGAGGGACGGCGACTGGTTCGCCTCGGCGGACCGACAGGAGGCGTGGTCCCAAATCCCCATAATCGGGATCACTGGAAGTACCCCCATCTTCTGCTAGGCAGGGAGTAAGAGAACTCAGCCCTCCCTTTACGATTGGCGAATATGTGCCCTAATAACGGTGCAAGCTAGAAGGGACATAGAATCTGTGTTGGCCCATTTAGTCAGCCGAGGCTTGACCCTAAACAGGGCAAGATCCACTTCACCTCCACGGAGAGGGTTTTTTTGATGGCAGCAGCTGCCCAGGTCATGCCACTTTGGCCACTGCACATGCGACCATTGCTGAGGCGGCTGGCTGCACACAGGGTGCGGCCACACAAGGATGAACTGCGAATCCTTTCTTTCGGGCCAGTGTGTTTGAGAGTCAACATCACCACAGACACCTCCGAGATTACTTCTTGGCTACTTATAAGTCATCTTGGCGCCCCCATGCGTCGCATATTCTGCATATCCACAAATTGCGCCTCCAACAAACCATCTAAACAAAATCTGAATGTGGAAATCTGTACTCTCGGTTTTGCAATTTGTATGGTTTGGAGGTTTGGAATCCATATGTACGGATTGCAAAACCAAGAATACGGATTTCCGCATTCAGATTTATTCCCCCTTTTTTATGGAGCCTTGGGGGGCTAAATTTTCCAACTAAGAACCCCGATATCTGACAAGGGAAAATGTAATAAAACGCCCTTCCAACTAGGAGCTCCATGTCGGAAATCATGGATCGGAAAATCAACAACCCCGACTAGGAAGAACTTGACATCACATCATCATGGCAACTCACACCGCAACCCACATTGTGAACAGTAAACAAACATGACTTTTATAGCTTTTAAAACTTCAGCTTTCGTTTTTCAGTATGAAATGCTTTTATATCTGCCAACATACCGATACAGATTGATAAACATATACAATTAAAAGTTTAAATGTTAGTGTTATAGTTGTTGGCTGTTTTAAGCTATATTTGCTAGCAAAGCCAAAACTTCCCTGTGAAGGGCGTGCATGACGCCAAGTCCCCAGTTGTGCACCGCGAACGCAGTGATGTCGGTAATGAAGCGGAAACGACGTGTTTCCCACATCCGACCTCCAACCATAAACGAATGCAGGGTTAGCACAGCCCAGCCTCGTCAGTATGGCTGGTAAACTGGTAAAAGGAAAAACAGAGTGGAGTGCAAACCCAGCTCCCCATGGCATTTAAGCTGCCTCCACTAATTCAGACCAGGCAAAAGCAATAACAAACACCATAGCTTTTAAGAAAGAAGAAAGAAAGAAAGTCTTCTTTTGTTATTGCCAATTATGGCCAATTATCCACTGTTTACAACTTCATAATAAATGAAAAGCAATTTTATGTTTTGCATTTCTTTTCTGCTGTACCGAAAACATACCGAACCGTGACTTCAAAACCGAGGTACATACGGAACCGTGACTTTTGTGTATCGTTACACCCCTAATAGATATTAAAAGTTAAGCCATCAAAATCTAAAGGAGAATTCCACCAAAAAATTATGTTTGATTTGTAGAAGAGTAGCTGTCCTCCTGACTAAAATGAGCTCTCAGCTTATGTAATTTTATCTGCTTTATTGTGAACTACAATGGCCAGTGACAGGTTGTCACTTACACTGAATACAACCGGAGGGGCTGGGCATTACTACTAGTCCTGGAAGCGGTTCTTCAAAGGGGAGTCTAATGTTACTCGCTCACAAGCTAGCCACTACAGTTCTACTGAAAAAAAATGTCACCACCATTACCTGGACTCTCCAGAGAAATACAGTCATTCATTTAGGAAAATACAGCAATTCATTTAGGAAAATACAGCCATTCATTTAGGAAAACACAGGCCTTCATTTATCTACATTTGGTCTAGTGAAAACATCAACTAGCCTACCCAGAAGCCTGAGAGACTTACTCCGTTACTCATTTCTTCTCCTGGTTCTCGGTCTGGGTCTCTTATGCCAGTAAGAAAACACTCTTATGCATGTGGTGTTCAAAATCAGGGTGTGTATTCAGACAGACTCTTCCACTCTTCATTTGTTTCCTGCTCCACAGGTGAGAAATGAAACTGTGCCTGGTCCCACTCTTTGCAGCAAACATTTCCATTTCAGTTGGCATTGCGGCACAGTTACCACACGTACACCACCAGTCATCGTTTACCCAAGGATATCCCGGGTCGGCATGAGAAAGTTTAAACGCAATATCTAGTTGCCTGGCAGTGTCTGTTTTGGTTCCGGTGGGTTTATATACACAGGCTCCATTTACATTCCTGAATACAGTAATTTTTCTACATAGAACCATTAGTAGATTTCTTGGCGCAAATGGTGAATGCCATTGTGGCATGTATCATAGTGGGTCTTTTATGACAGCTGACATAAATGGAATGTTGTATAGTAGCATTTTTATGACAATTGTCATGACACTTGCTACAGGGTGTTGCAATATATGCTGTCATGACATTGAAATGTACATGACATACCACTGTCTTGACAATGTAAAACATTTTTATGACAGTTTTTGATACGTAATGACACATCATGAAGAATTATGAAGTGCTTATGACATTGTCATGAAGGTATTATAAGTGAGGCGTCAAAGTCTTCCCGAAGTAAAAACATTAACGTAACAAGCAATGTGACAGAATATAAGTTTTTTTTTTATATGCTTGTTCTTGTATGCTCCATTAACTATAACTGTGCCAATATCTACCCTATTGGCCCTAGTAACACCATGTCTAAAATAATAACATTAATAATAATTTCATAGATCCTTTTCAGCCTTGTCTTAGATTGGCAATGCTATTGACCCTTACCATACCTGCCTGTTCAGTTAACCTTTATGTATTCATTTGTTTATTTATCAGGGACAATGCAGTTAACATTGCTTCAGGTTAAAACAAGCACCAGATGCATTACATATAAGGTTTCTAGCCAGAACTAATTTGCAACCCCTGTCTTTGGTTAGGGTTTTAAACATTTTAACTTTTTGGTTTTAATTGGGGGGGGGGGCGGGGGTTCATTACAGGACTGAAATACAGGCAATAAGTCCTGCTAACCAAAAACAATCTAGCTATAGATTCCTGTCTGAATTTACTATAGTAGGAGAAATACTGCAAAGTATAATTTATATTTACATATTTTGTTCCCTCTTGTCTGTCTGCAGATCTACTGTCAGAACCTGTGTTTACTTGCAAAGCTCTTTCTGGATCACAAGACCTTGTACTTTGACGTGGAACCTTTTGTCTTCTATATCTTGACTGAAGTTGATAGACAAGGAGCACACATCGTGGGATATTTCTCAAAAGTAATGTCCATATAAAAATAACACTATTACAGTTAATGTGCAATTGATTATAAACTCCTCAAAAAAAGTTTGGAAACGTTATTTCGGTCGATTATTCCTCCCCTTTAATAATACCAATTGGTATTGTATTTTATATCGTTGGAAAGCCTGATTAGTCACCTTTACAACGAGGTACAACTTGTAAGGATCATGCATTCGTGGAATGAGCAACACAGCTAACCGTGTGGGTAGCGGCCCAAAAAAATGTGCCAAAATCCCCTGCAATATTCTTCTGTTGGTATTCACTCTCGTTTTGAGTTGCTTGGTGGACTGGATGATTGCACTCTCCCACAGTAATAAGGAAAAAACAACACATATTGGCCATTTTTACACTTTATTCATTTTACACTGTCAGGGACCTCAGTAGTGTGTGGAAGATCCATACGCAGCCACAACAGCTTGGCACCTCCTCCTCATGCTGGTCACCAGCCTGGTCACACACTGCTGTGGGATGGCATCCCATTCCTCAACCAGGATTTGTCGCAAGTCAGTGTCATGGTGTGGGGCGGTATCTCTCTCACAGGCAAAACAGAACTTGTCATCATTGAAGGCAATCTCAATGCAGTGAGATATCGGAATGAGATTCTGGAGCCAGTGGCGATCCCATATCTCCAGAATCTGGGACCTCCAGGATGACAACGCTCGCCCCCACAGAGCCAGGATCATCACAGAGTACCTCCAGAATTTGGGAGTGGAGAGGATGGAATGGCCTGCCGTGAGTCCAGACCTCAACCCAATTGAACACTTGTGGGATCAGCTTGGGCGTGCTGTACGTGCCAGAGTGACCAACGCAACCATGTTGGCTGACTTGCGACAAATCCTGGTTGAGGAATGGGATGCCATCCCACAGCAGTGTGTGACCAGGCTGGTGACCAGCATGAGGAGGAGGTGCCAAGCTGTTGTGGCTGCGTATGGATCTTCCACACGCTACTGAGGTCCCTGACAGTGTAAAATGAATAAAGTGTAAAAATGGCCAATATGTGTTGTTTTTTCCTTATTACTGTGGGAGAGTGCAATCATCCAGTCCACCAAGCAACTCAAAACGAGAGTGAATACCAACAGAAGAATATTGCAGGGGATTTTGGCACATTTTTTTGGGCCGCTACCCACACGGTTAGCTGTGTTGCTCATTCCACGAATGCATGATCCTTACAAGTTGTACCTCGTTGTAAAGGTGACTAATCAGGCTTTCCAACGATATAAAATACAATACCAATTGGTATTATTAAAGGGGAGGAATAATCGACCGAAATAACGTTTCCGAACTTTTTTTTGAGGAGTGTAGTTAAGTCGGGTGTCAGTTAACTTCACAGTGTTTAACTAATGTTTATAGTGACGCTCTCCCTCACAGTATGTCAAGACAACGGTATGTTATAAACCTCATGTAATTATTAGGAATGCATGACAATGGACATTCTGGGGCCGGTGCCAATAACTGATATTTGTCTGGCCATGTTGGACGATAACTCCAAGATGAGCACAGATGTCAACTTACGACGGAAAAAATGTAGCAAATTATATGTATAACAAAATATTCCAACTGGCTTACTTTATTATTAAGCACAGGGCAAGTCTGGAGAGCTACTGAGTTTCTGTAGCTTTGCTTGTGAGGCTAGTAAGAATTATGAATACATTTTTATATATAAAAATAAAGCTTGGGATGACTAATTAGACTACCTGCTCAAAAAGTAGCCTAATTATAGCCATCTCAACCTTTTATTAGGTTGAGATGGCTATAATTAGGCTACTTTTTGAGCAGGTAGTCATAGCTCACTAGTCCATGTATTGCAGCATCGTATCAGCCCATCATATCAGTCGTAATCTTCACGTCGGGCTGACACGCACAAGTTCATTTTAAGCTGTTATCGGACAATCCCGATATGGCCCTGACAATGTAGTACATCCCAAGTAATTATCATACTATATTCTATCACACATAAAACTTTTAGATTTTTGTGCTGCTATCAATATTTGAACAGAAGAATTATTGAAATTGTGGATAAGCTTTCCGATAATCAGAGAAGCATACTGTTATGTTTATTTTTGAAGAAGATGTCGGTCACACTTTAAACAAAGTCTCCATATGCATTCATAAACTAGACATAATGGCTTCATAAATCATACATAAGCAAATTTCATGCTTTATAAAGGGTGACATAACAACATGTTTTGCCAAATGTGACATAACCAACAACATAAAACATGCTTATGTAGGAGGCTAGGCAAACTGGGACATCTGGCATAACATTACATAAGAAGGTGTCATGTCACCCTTTATGAAGGATGACATTTCCTTATGTATGATTTATGAAGCCATTATGTCATGTTTATGAGGGCTTTAATTTAAAGTGTGACCAAGATATGTTTTTTTAGGTAGGGTGGGGGGGTCCAATATGGGTCAACATTGAGGGCCCCTGTCTCCTGAGTGGTTTTTCATTCTGGTTAATCAAACCACATTCTAACACTCTCTCATATAGGTTAACGTGTTAAAAATGTGTTCAAATCTAAAAGGGTGAGGTCAGAAAGTTTTGTTATTGTACTTATTTGTAAGCAAAACCTTGGATCACAATATCTTTGCCCATTCCTCCTGATAGAATCCATACATTTTCTGTTTGATTTAAGTCAAACATTTGGGTCACTCTAAATACTTATTTCAAGACATTGTATGCTATAAACAGAGATGCACAGAACATCCTAGACACGGAACACCCTTTGAGGGCAAATTTGAGGGCCAGCTTTGCAACCGTATCATGACCCATTGTCTGTGTTAATGTTAAAATGTTATTTTTGCTTTTCGTTTTATTTGTCTGCTTATGTGCAGGAGAAGGAATCTCCAGATGGCAACAATGTTGCGTGTATCCTTACCCTCCCCCCATACCAACGGAGAGGATATGGAAAATTCCTCATTGCTTTCAGTGAGTGGCTCAATAGAGTAGCGAGTTGTGCATTTTACAAATAATGAATGCCAGTTGGAACAATTTAATTGTGCATGTTTGGTTTTCAATATTTTCAGTTTTTCACTGTGTTGTTAAAGGTATTTTTTTCCACTCCCCCAACTGCTACCCCTCTGTCCTTTCTTCCCAGGTTATGAGTTGTCGAAGCTGGAGAGCACGGTCGGATCTCCAGAGAAGCCTCTATCAGACCTTGGGAAGCTCAGCTACCGCAGTTACTGGTCATGGGTACTGCTTGAGATTCTGAGGGACTTTCGGGGTACGCTCTCCATCAAAGACCTCAGGTAGAAATACAGGAGCCTATAATAATAATAATATATAGCTGCCGACAGCAACTACGGGCACCAAGCACAACCCTAATAACACCCTAATGCCACATTAATAACCGCAAGCGGTAATTAGCGGGGTCCAGGCAGCATGCGCCAATTATGAATTTTTAAGCTGTATTGGAGACCTGGAAGTGCACAGAATAAGGAGATATAATGAATTTGTTCTCTCGATATAATTAATTTGTTCGCTCGATATAATTAATTTGTTCGCTCGATATAATTAATTTGTTCCCTCGATACAATTAATGAATTCCCTGAAATTAGCAAACCCTCATTCCGCAAGTAGGTCTTAATAATGCATATGCATATCTTAATAAAGGCATCACCCCCCCATAGTAGCCTACGGCGTCAGTTAGAAGTGGGCTGGTGGGATGTACTCTCTTCATCCATTAGGCTACACATTGCTCAGCGACAATTTAAGCTTATACCGTAAAAGTGCAACAAATAAGTAAAAAGATGGGACGGACATGTGTCTTTATAACATGCATGTTTTATTAGGCTATATCAACCGTAAGTGTAGCATACTGAGTAGGCTATTTGTGTCCGTGGAGCCCTAGGCCCTAATATATAATTACCTTTCATGCATAGAGCACGGGGGGTGAACTTGGCATGCACTGGCTAAGTAAAATCATGGCAATGTGTGGCTCATGAGAATAAACATCTTAAAAACCTCCTAAACAGTTTCCTCATTATTTCACCTATCTCCCGGGTTTATCACAAAAAGTTGTTGCAGAACAAATGCAATTAGCTTTATACCCTAGCTAAATAGCGGAAGCGGAAACGTTTTTGATGTAATAGCTAACGAGAATTATCGTCCTTTCCGTAGGCTCGTTTAAGTTGAAGTCACAAGGATGGTGATAGGCATTTGATGGTATGTAGTTGTTCACAGAGGAGTCTAGAAGACAGGAAGGCAGGATTGGAGAAGAATGTGGCGATTTAGGCCAGCCAATCTGAGCGCTATAGAACCGAATAGGCAATGTCGGGAGGCGGGCGCGGTGCATCATCATGCAGTTGGCTGTCAAATGTCATGCAAAAGGAGCCCCAACCAAGTATTGAGTGCATAGAAATTAACATACTTTTCAGAAGGCTGACATTTCTGTTTTAAATATCCTTTTTTATTGATCTTATGTAATATTCTAATTTTCTGAGACACTGAATTTGGGTTTTCATTAGCTGTAAGCCATAATCATCAAAATTACAAGAAATAAAGGCTTGAAATATTTCACTCTATGTGTAATGAATCTATATAATATATGAGTTTCACTTTCTGACATGAGTGACAAAAAATATTGAACTTTTTCACGATATTCTAATTTTTTGAGCTGCACCTGTAATTATAGCTGGGCTGTATTTCTGCAGAATCCGATGTCCTGGAATAACAAAACTATGGGTTTGCGTTCATTATTAGGCTACCCCTATCCACGGTTGCCCCTTAGTGGTAGCCTAGTCATTGACGTTGCAATTATAGTAGCCTATTATTTTCTCTGAAATTCATTTGCAACTTAAAAAACCCAGACATTTTGCCTCGTTAGTATAAAACTTCTGAAAATTCTTTCACACGTTGCTTGACATGATTTTGCTTTCCACGTTTGGAGCAGGTATATTTAACTTTTATTTCCTGTGCGAGTGCTAGCAATGTTCACGTGCTCTAAAGTGCAATCAGTTACCGAGTTTTCGCTTGCCAATAAGCAGTCATGAGTAGGTGTGAGTTTTTTCAAATGGTGGTTACTGCATTTTGGAAATAAACTTCATGTATTGATTATTTTATTGTACTTTCTTAGGCCAAATATAATGCAAGAGTTATTTATCTGCATTGCCCATGTTAAATTTCCTGGTTTCCCGACGTCACTCCCGGTTGGGAACGGGAAGGAATTGTGATGGGAAATATCGGGATCCCGGGAACCGGGATTAATCACTAGTGCATTGACAATGTGTTGATCATTTTAAAAAGAGTAATTTACTATTCAAAATAAGTGCCGGAGCGCTCTTATAGCACTAGTATATGTCTGATTCGGAGCGAAGGTGTGCTTGCGAAATGAGAGTTTAATTTGCTAATTTGTGGGAACTAATTAATTATATTGAGGGAACTAATTAATTATATCGAGGGAACAAATTAATTATATCGAGCAAATTAATGAACCTCGTTTTTTTTTTCTTGTTTTTTTTTCTCTGTGCACCTCCGGGGCTCCGTACATATTGGATGAATGGAACAAAAATCTTCAGTCTCTCTCTGAAAATATGACATGGTAGTACCTAGTTCAACCTTTATGCATGATGATCAGCCATTGCTAAGCCAAAATTGATTGGCTGATGGCGGTGCAAAGCTCCCCTCAGATACACCAAACTATCTGATTGGTAATGGAACACGTGTAGTCTTACCTGGTGCTACCGGAACAGGATTAATTTAATGTTATTTCAATAGAAATGTATTAAAATTTTACAAAATGAACGTTTTAACCTTTCCTCTGTGCTAACAGTTGTGCATAGAAGGAGGCCGCGTATGAGGGACTATAGCCTCTTTCCGCCAATAGTGTGGCTTTATACGGATCGCTATCTATCTTTGTAGATGCAGACGGGCCTCTGGCTTGTGTAGCCGACAGAGTATACAATGTGTATCTTGTGATTGAATTGAATTGAATTGAAAGCCTTTATTGTCATTGTATAACAAGATACAACGAGATTGCGAAGGCAATAATGTATAGGCGAGTCACTAATGGGTGCAGATATCCTTAATTCTATGTGTATGTTGGGACCTTAAAACCAATAAGTGTGTAAAAAGTAGTAAAAGTCAGAGAAGAGTGCCAGGGTAAAATTTATATTGTTTATTGTACAACATGTTCAGTACTGACAGCATGTAATGGTGCAAACTGAGAGTGTGCTGAGTGTGCTATATGCGAATCGCGCGCAGGAGATCAAAAGTAACAGTAACAACAATAAACCACGCCTGCGCTATCTGTATGTTAATCTGTTCCCTAATCAGAACTTAACTGCCTATCAGGAAGGTACACAGTCAGGATAAGGGACGCACATCTGTAAACCACCCTACAGCGGCCATATTTTTTCACAAGTAACCTTATCATTGTACATCCAATGGGAGCTTTGCACAAAGACAAATGATCAGATTGTTATGATCAGTCAAAGCATTCACGAGTTACAGCTGTTCTACTAAGAATGGCCATGCCATCAACAATTGATTGGCATATGGTGGCCATATTATTTTTAAAGCTCAACATTATTTTGATAATTATCGAGTAACAGACTCCACAGATTCTGTCAAGCCTAATTTGGTGACGCTCAGCCTAACGGCCTAGGCCTAGTTTGTGAAAGTAGGTTCTGTCAAAAAATTTGAAAAGGTGGAAAATCTAAATTTTTGCCAATGTTGGTACTTGACAAAACAGTTGTTAATCTGAAGGAGTAGGATCCATTGATGTGAATTATGCAATTTTGCATTAACCATAGCCAAAGAAACACTCTGAAAAGCTGCATTTCTGCTATAGCGCCGCCTACCGACTGATCCCAAATTTTACACGGTAGTACAAAGTCAATAATATGTGAACATACTCGCCAAGTTTCATCGGCCATTGCCAAGCCTGTCAAGTGCCTGCTGATGATGATTGTTTGATACCTCAGACCCTTTATAACAACCGTTTAGCCAACCATGTGTTCCATACTGTTCCAGTGTAATTTACAGCGTAATATTGTTGCCCCCCCCCCCCCCCCCCCAATTCCCATAGAGATCAATTTCATGTTGTTGGGTCACAGACATCAGGAAGTCATGGCATGCAAGGGATGTGCAACCAAATATTAAATATTTTTTATTTATCTTTATTATTAAAGTTATTATTATGAACGGATGACGCGTCCTTCCCCTCTGCAAAGCAGGTTTGAGAATCCTTTTGATGTGGCCCTATTGCACAAAAACAACAACCTACCATAATACCGTCCCTAAATGCTGGGATTCAAATTTTAATGTTTATATAACACATGAAAATGTAATTACTGCAATGAAACTGAAATAAGCACATCTAAATATTCAGACACATTCTAGGACCTGCACAAAGAAATCTTTCTGGTACCCGATTGTGAATTTTCTCCACTGTATCTTTCATCCTGGCTGATCTTGTGCACCTGGTGAGACAGGGAGCTGGTTGTTATTATTATTAGGCCATGAAAGGTATTATAATAATAATAATAAGTAAATTATTAAGTAGCACTGTTTTAGATGTAGCAAACTTAGCTAATGTTAGCTAGCCTAGCCTACTTGCTGTATCTTGCTGTCGCTTCTTGTTGGTTTTGTTAGCTAACGTTATTAACTTTTTATTTATTTGACATCTAATGTCACCCTTCAACCGTAAGGTAACGTTAGCTATCTAGCAAAAGTTAACAGCCAAATGATGTTAGTTTAACTTGATAACTTACCGGCGATTTAAATTTTACATTCAGAGAGCTAACATTAGTTAATCGTCATGAATGGACGTTTTATATCTTTCTGGCCATTGTCACAAATGTGAACATCTGCCAAGTTAAAAGTGTTATTTTTTAAATTAGAAAAACGATGACTAAAACAGCAATTAAAGGCCTTATGATAACGGTCACTTCTTAACGTTCAAAAACATTAGTTGCAGCATTTTTATTAATAGTCAGTGTTAACATTATTCCAGTGAGTCATTCCCTCCCCACCACCACTGCCAGCTGATCCTGCCGCCATCGGCACCCGGTTCCCCACCATCGCCGCCACATCTGGACTGTCATCTAGCTGCTGCAATTTCTACTATCATGGATATTGGCAGTCAGTTTTTACCATGCTGGTCATTAAGATCTAGACCCTGAGCCGACCAGAGGAGAATGGGTTCCCCCCCCTTGAGTCTGGTTCCTCCAAAGGTTTCGTCCTAGTTTCACCAGGGAGTTTTTCCTTGCCACTGTTGCCTCTGGCTTGCTCTTGTGGGGGTTTAGGCTGGGTTTTTCTGAGAAGCACATTGTGACAACTAGTTGTGAAATGCGCTATATAAATAAATATTGATTTGATTTGATATTGTACGTGATTCAATAACCCTGTCCAAAGTGGGCTGCTCTGAGACATGAAACTCCCGGGCTGAAAATCAGTCCCACTCCGGAGCTGGCCAGAGGAATCATTCTTACACAAGGAGATGGGATGGGGAAAACCCCACTGACATAAACCCTCCCTTCAGGGGCAATGTTCTAGCTAGTTATAACAAACTCTGTCAGCCAGATTCATTGGCACAGTCAAGAAAAGCATTATTATAAACGGTTATCATCATTATCCTGGTTTGCTTGCCAGTATTTTTATTGTTATGTATTTGTACATCCCGCCCTTTTATTTTATTGTTTTATTTCCAGATCGTGCCTACTTTGGCCAGTGGCTCTAAAGGGTGCCGCACAATTGGTGATTGTGTGGTTCCGGGCTTCCAACAAATACATGGCGTGCAGTGAGCCGTCATAGTCAATGGTGTAGCGCATGGTGCACTGGGTGTGGCTACTGAATTTCGTTGTTTTTGGACCAGAGGCGAGGAGCGCACAGCTCACAGTGTGCTAGGCAGGTTGAAAATGGGCTGGGTTATGCTGAATATTTATCAGTGGGTGTGCTTCATCTGGATTCAACCATCGCAAATCAAATTACCTGTTTTCAGTCTTTTTAAGAGCCGTGCGCATTACGACCCGGGGTATTGGATGGACTCGAAAAATGATAGCCATTCCGTAGTGGTCGGGAGGCCTCCCGCTTGCAGAACAGGTCCACCCACTGTCAATTTCCGACTGCAGTGGAAGACGATAGGCTAGCTATTTTGCATTAATTTAATTGAATTTATACCATGGCTTGGATAAATACTCTATTCTGATTGGCTGGAGGGTGATCATTTAATTTGTGTATACGCCCGGCTATGAAGTAGCGCTGGCAACATTTTAATCACCGATCTAAATCAATACGCCGTCTATGTTATCGCCTGCCTTATGTATGGTAACCATAGCAACACCAACAGCTGATTAATAAAGCCGGCAAATAACGCTAAATCCGCCGATTTAAAGTTTGTATTCGCCAAATATCTTAGTTACAACAACTTTAATCTAGCAAAGCAGTTTTGTGGTTAGAGGTGCAGTATTTATTCAGTTTGGAAATATGAACGTAACATAGTAGGGCTTTACCTAATGTAACAACGCTGGTTGCGAATGCAAGCACGTTACTTCACAAAGCACGTTAATCTGTGTATTTAAAAAAAATGTATCCAGTGTATCCTTCGACAGTGAAGGCTCGCCACCAGCCAGAAAATATTTAGCCCCAAATTTGCACGTTTGCTGCTCGATCTGGACTGACACACCTCTACCTGTGACTCTCCGCCAACTTCGGCGCGTGGCGAGTCAAACGGGCTCAGGAGCGTGAAAATACTTGCCCAAAATGTCACTTCGCCAATGCGCTGGCTCGCCACCCGCTATGCGCCAGCCGGAAAATAGAGCCCTCAGTTGATTCCCCCACGTCCATTGCTATATAGCCCTGCTGGTCGATCGGGCACCCATAGACTGCATGCTAAAGCCACATCAGACTCAACTCTGTGTAAGCTTAGCTCTAGTCTGTTGTGTGAAAAGAAGCAGCTGGCGATGCCGGCAGTGTAGTATAATGGTTAAGGAGCTGGACTTGTAACCGAAAGGTTGCAGGTTCGATTCCCAGGTAGGACACTGCCGTTGTATCCTTGAGCAAGGTACTTAACCTGCATTGCTTCAGTATATATCCAGCTGTATGAATGGATATGTAATAAGAAGTTGTGTAAGTCGCTCTGGATAACAGCGTCTGCTAAATGCCTGTAATGTAATGTAATGTGTTTCAGAGAAGCGTGGATGTCTACACGCGGCAGTTGAGTTGCAGACGATTGGCCATTCCAAATTAGGGTGGGAATTGGATATGCTCAGCCCCACGTTGGGTGCCAAATAAAAATTATTATAATTATTATTATTATGATAATGTCATGTATTATAATTGTCAAATAACACTTGAAAAATGTATTTTATAAAAAGTCTTTTAATATTTTTCTGTGGTACAGTATGCATATGCCTTCTTTTAAAGATGAATCTTACTCTAACCACCCCTGTGTATGCCCCTCATAGTCAGATGACCAGCATCACCCAGAGTGACATCATCAGCACGCTACAGTCCCTCAATATGGTGAAGTACTGGAAGGGACAACATGTCATCTGTGTGACACCTAAATTGGTGGAGGAACACCTCAAAAGTGCCCAGTATAAGAAACCACCAATCACAGGTAATTATTTAGTTTCAAGAAAACTACATTTTACCTCTCACTTGTTCATCCTTGACATTCATTAATTTTTGGGTGCTCATTGAAATGCCATCCCTAATGAATCCAAGTTATTTTATTTCCCCTTTTTTAGTGGAAACAGTTTGCCTGAAGTGGGCACCACCCAAACATAAGCAGCCCAAGTTCTCCAAGAAATGAAAGGACAGGAGCGTGGGAGAATGGGGAGAGGCTGATGAACAGAAGCAAAGCTGTCTTTCCATTTCTTGCACTTTCTGTTGTTGTGCTTAAATTCAGTGTTGTAAAAATGTATGTACATTTCTATTGGTCATTTGTTGTGATTTTTTTTTTGTAAATAAACATGAATAGGAATGTTCAATATTGTGTTTGTTTTAATAGGAAGCTGAAAACGTTTGTGTACCGGAGCTCAGTCTGAGGGTGTGGGATTACATTAGGTGCACATTAGACATTATAATGTAAACGGATGCAATGCCATTGCATTTGAATGACCACTCTTGTGCCGCAAAAGCACAAAAACGATATGTTAAATGGCAAATTGAATTATCGTTTCCGTTTTGTCATGGATCATGCGATTACAATAAGAAACTGCTAACGCAAATGTGGTTTAGAATTTTCATATAAATTATGGCAGGGTTGTGTCATAGAGGCAGTGACGCCCCCAGAATTTTTTTATTGGGGTGGCCAGATGGGGCCACTAAAAATCTTGGGGTGGCACACCAAAACCAAAAGCCATAACTGAATTTCAGGAATTCTATTATGTTGTTGTAGTATATAGGCTAGTGGAAAACTATGTTAATATGAGAGTTAAGGAATCGCATACTAATATACTTTGGTTTCTTATTTTACAGTTAATGTTAATAATTATCTGATGTGCACAGACTAATACCGGTACCGTTAACATTTTGAGTTCCACAGCAATCCTGTTTTAATGTGTTATGTATCTGTATATACATAGGCGATTCATTGTTCTTCAAATAGGCTAGTAGTTGTCCTTTTCCTTAAAAAGACAAATATACAGCTTTAATTAGAAGGAGTAGCTACATTGATTGTAATGAACAAAACATTTACTAGGAACAAGCCTACTAGAGTTTAAAAATACCACACAGAGGCCTCAAATTCTTTTCAATACAGCTGTATTTGGCTGTTGTTGTGTCTTTTTATAAACAAAAATATTATATTATATATGTCCAAAAATTAAAAACAAAACAAAAAAGCATAATCATGGACAACAATATATTTTATTATAGCCTACGCATAACCTACTCATATCCCTGCTTTATTAGGCTATATTCTTCTCAGCCCGTTTTGTCCAGTTATCATAGGCTAGGCTATGTGTAGCCTACGTTTCTTTGTTTTGTTCTTTTTTTTTAAAAAAGGGTTCCGCGTTGTTATGGTTTTGAAAGCTCCGCGCTATGATGGCTATGATGCAGCTTTGGCAAAAACTGGTATGCAGCATAGCCTTTTTCTTTTATTTAAAAACTTGTTTTTCAAAGAGGGCATTTTCTCTCACTTGTGGAGAGTGGTGATAGATTTACTTTAACATCTGTCCGAGAATGTAAACAAGTCGTCCATTTTCACTGTAAGAAAACAAATTATGACAACGTCACCTCTATTTCGCTAGCTTAGCCTACTTGAACAGTTACAACCTGCATGAGAAGAGTAGCCTACCCATTGAAAGCTGATTGCTTTTTTTTTTTGTCTCACCGTTTGTTTGGAATCTACACGCATACAACGAAGAAAAATTATCGTTCTTTGGATGTCCACAACTTTTTTGTTAGTGGATGATAATATTTTGCACTTGCAAATATAATACTGTAACCTTATAGCACTCTGATTTATCCACATTCCACTACAAACCATTTGCATATGGTCAAAATGTTTTAGCGTTTCTTACAGCAATATTAGTTAGCCAAACGTTGACAATTGGATAACTTATTTGACTTAGGCTACCTGTGAAACAATGCCTGCTGCACACATAAGCATGTGGAGTTTGAAGGTCCCACATTTTCCCCTTTCTTCCCGCCGACGCCTCACGTCTTATTGCTCGGATCCACTTTTCTCATCTTACGGGCTCCGTTTTGCGGTTCGGAATCTTATAAAACCGCAACTCTGGGTTTTTTGCCTTGTTTGTAGTGCATCCCACCAAGCAACAACTTCGAGGCATTTTTATGCTGTTGGCTAACGGATCGAAATGACAAGAAGGCACTAGCACGTCTAGTCAATGGAGGGCGAGAGCGGGATGTGTTTACGCCCCCTGGATGGGCGGGGCCTATTTGCGCTCAGTCTCCTGGCAGTGCACTGCGCTTAAGCGGCTGGCTGGCTATACATTTGTTATTTTCTTTCCCATGCATTAACTATTATGAAAAATATAATTATTGATTTAAATGAATAGTACCTAATGTAAAATATCAGATAGCAGAATATTATGCCTATGCGACTCGCGAGGGGGGGCCAGCGATTTTATCAGGGTGGCCGTGTCCCCCCCTTGGCGGCGCCACTGCATAAAGGGCGAGAAAAATTAAATGTGAAATGGATTTGCATTAACATTTTCAAATTTTCAGATAAAGTGCATACATTAGCTTAAAAATGAAAACGCAAAATGGCCTTTTGCATTTTCATTTGATTTACGTCATGGTTTTTGTGCACGTCGAATGTAAACGAAATGCAATCGCCGATTTGCATTGTCATTTGAATTTTGGCGCGGATATGCTTCCATAGTAAGGTGGGCTCACCTCTGGATATTCTAACAAGCACTTTTTTTCTTTCATGTTTAGGCAATCGTAAGATTGGACATACATATGGAGCCGAAATGAGCTACCACTGTGAGTTTCATGGATGTGAGACCTTCATAGCCAAAGTTAGGAAGGGGGTGAATTTCACGGCAAGCAGAAATGCAGCGCTGTCGGAATATTACCCCCTTGTAATTATGTAGTGAACCCAACATCAAATGCTTTTTAGGGCATACATATGGAGCCGAAATGAGTTACCATTGTGAGTTTCACGTATGTGGTACCTTCTTAGCCAAAGTTAGGTGGGGGTGCATTTCACGGCAAGCAGAAATCCAGCCCTGCTGGAATATGCACCCCCTTGTAATTATGTTTCTGGTGACCCCAGCATCAAATGCTTTTTAGGGCATACATATGGAGCCAAAATGACCTACCACTGTGAGTTTCATGGATGTGAGATCTTCTTAGCCAAAGTAAGGTGGGGGTGCATTTCACGGCAAGCAGAAAACCAGCCCTGCCGGAATATGCACCGCCTTGTAATTATGTTTCTGGAGACCCCAGCATCAAATGCTTTTTAGGGCATACATATGGAGCCAAAATTTGTGACCACTGTGAGTTTCATGGTGACCCCAAAATCACCATTGTGAGTTTCATGGATCTTCCTAGCCAAAGTTAGGAGGGGGTGCATTTCACGGCAATTGGAAAAGCAGCTGTGCCAGGAAATAGAACACTTTCTTGACTCCAGCATGATATTACATACATTTGGGGAAAATACAGGTGCAGAATATCGTGAAAAAGTTCAATATTTTTTGTCCCTCATGTCAGAAAGTGAAACTCATATATTATATAGATTCATTACACATAGTGAAATATTTCAAGCCTTTATTTCTTGTAATTTTGATGATTATGGCTTACAGCTAATGAAAACCCAAATTCAGTGTCTCAGAAAATTAGAATATTACATAAGATCAATAAAAAAGGATATTTTAAACAGAAATGTCAGCCTTCTGAAAAGTATGTTCATTTCTATGCACTCAATACTTGGTTGGGGCTCCTTTTGCATGAATTACTGCATCAATGCGGCGTGGCATGGAGGCGATCAGCCTGTGGCACTGCTGAGGTGTAATGGAAGCACAGGTTGCTTTGATAGCGGCCTTCAGGTCGTCTGCATTGTTGGGTCTGGTGTCTCATCTTCCTCTTGACAATACCCCATAGATTCTCTATGGGGTTCAGGTCAGGTGAGTTTGCTGGCCAATCAAGCACAGTAATACCATGGTCATTGAACCAGCTTTTGGTACTTTTGGCAGTGTGGGCAGGTGCCAAGTCCTGCTGGAAAATGAAACCAGCATCTCCATAAAGCTTGTCAGCAGAAGGAAGCATGAAGTGCTCTAAAATTTTCTGGTAGATGGCTGCGTTAACTGTGGACTTCAGAAAACACAGTGGACTAACACCAGCAGATGACATGGCACCCCAAATCATCACTGACTGGAAACTTCACACTGGACTTCAAGCAACGTGGATTCTGTGCCTCTCCACTCTTCCTCCAGACTCTGGGACCTTGATTTCCAAATGAAATGCAAAATTTACTTTCATCTGAAAAGAGGACTTTGGACCACTGATCAACAGTCCAGTTATTTTTCTCCTTAGCCCAGGTAAGACGCTTCTGACGTTGTCTCTCGTTCAGGAGTGGCTTGACACGAGGAATGCGACATTTGTAGCCCATGTCCTGGATTCGTCTGCGCGTGGTGGCTCTTGATGCACTGACTCCAGCCTCAGTCCACTCCTTGTGAAGCTCCCCCAAATTCTTGAATGGATTTTGCTTGACAATCCTCTCAAGGCTGCGGTTATCCCTGTTGCTTGTGCACCTTTTCCTACCACACTTTTTCCTTCCACTCAACTTTCTATGAATATGCTTGGATACAGCACTCTGTGAACAACCAGCTTCTTTAGCAATGACCTTTTGTGGCTTACCCTCCTTGTGGAGGGTGTCAATGACTGTCTTCTGGACATCTGTCAAGTCAGCAGTCTTCCCCATGATTGTGTAGCCTACTGAACCAGACTGAGAGACCATTTAAAGACTCAGGAAACCTTTGCAGGTGTTTTGAGTTAATTAGCTGATTAGAGTGTGACACCATGAGTTTCAATATTGAACTTTTTCACAATATTCTAATTTTCTGAGACACTGAATTTGGGTTTTCATTAGCTGTAAGCCATAATCATCAAAATTACAAGAAATAAAGGCTTGAAATATTTCACTATGTGTAATTAATCTATATATGAGTTTCACTTTCTGAAATGAGTGACAAAAAATATTGAACTTTTTCACGATATTCGAATTTTTTGAGCTGCACCTGTATACGTGACCGATATGTGTTTGGAGGGTCAAAGCATGCAATAGTCAGTGATGTTATAAACTGGGATACATTTTTATTTGTATTCATTTAGCTGCAAGAAAACATTTACAGAAATGCTTGACGGTGATCGTTGGGGTCCTGCCAAGTATCCAGTATAGTTTAGCTATATGACTTGCATATGATAACCGTGGATCACATTTAATTTTCAGTCGAGCTGATCTGCTGGATAAGGAAGCTGTTATTTCCCCAGCTACGAGTATCTACATACAGGCTAACCCCAGTAAAATTCCAGCTAATTTTGTAATTATAGCTGGGCTATATTTTCGCAGAATCCGATCGTGCCATAAGAAAAGTAGCTATTGCGTCATACCCCTGGCCAATTCCGTGTTTTTAGTCTAAATTGAAATGAGTATAAAATCGAAGGTTGCTTACCATCTTTAAAACAAGGATACCCTTCACAAAGCATTATACTACAATAATATGAATACTTCCTTCATATAATATTGATACGATAATGAAACGAAGGTAATTCGGCAACGTTTCAAACAGAATGACGTAAGCGCGCGTGCTCCCGCCACGGGGTGCATTCTACGGCAGGGGTGCGTAATACGGCACAACACCGGCAACAAGAAGGTATATTCGTAAAGTTGACGACCCTAATGGTCGGAGGAACTAAATAAAACCACATTCCTTTGCTGCTTTCCGCTCATTTACTAATTGAGCATAGTCGATGTGAAAAAATACGCGAAAGTGTCAGTGTCAGATTGCCTACGCTTAAATCGAAAATAATTTTGTGGTATTTTTGTGAGGTTTCTAAAACACGGCTGTTACAGGTGTTTGATCTTATGAAGTAGACCTAAAATAGGCTACTTAACACACTTCTAAATTCGTTTGAGTTGGCGGGAGGAGTCCGTGTTCGGAATTTTGCTTCCCGCAGGTATTGTTTTGAATATGTTCTTATAACTAGCCGATGTGTCGTTCTGAAAACAAAGGCTGTCATGATGCATGTGAGCTTATCTAAGGGTTTCTGATGTTTACCATGTCTTTATCTTCTGAAAAGGATGTTGGATCTGGACATAGGTGATACTTCTCTGTGCAGTTAGTGTAGGTCAGTTGTTATTAGCCTACTTTGTACTTTACAATAACCGCATCATCAAACTTTCAGTTAGTTGTCCTTTCGAAAGCAAGTCAAATTGTTATGCATTGCCGGTCACGAAAGGTGATGTAATGTAACTAAGAAATATTATATATATATATATATATATATATATACACACACACACAAATGTGTGTACATGTGCCAACAGTGCCATGATACATAACATTTATTTTATCATGTTTCATAAGTCTGCACACATGTGCTGCACAAGGTAATTATCATTACAGTGTTAGTTGTAGCGTGTTAATTCTAAGTGTTATCATACTCTTGTAATTCTATTATTTCATTTTTGTGTGCAGTGTGTGGTCGACCCCCCTCACAAAATCGAATTGTTGGGGGAATTAAAGCAAACAATGGAGCATGGCCATGGCAGGTGGATGTTCAGAATACCAAGCACAGCCATATGTGTGGAGTGTCACTCCTCACTGAAGAATGAGTGCTTTCTGATGGTCACTGCTTCCCACAGTACAGTATCTTTCTTCTTTCCATGTCAGTAAATGTTTTTTATGCACATCCCTTACTAATTTTACCCTAAATATCCTGTTTTTCTATAGCCCCTCTCATGTGTCCTCCCACTCTACATGGACCGCTACCAGCTCAATGGCTTTAAGGGGTTTTTACACGGTACACAACAGTCACTTGGTCGCCGTTAATTTTTAATGAGAGGCAAGCGGGGAAGCAAGGGTGGCCGGACTGACAGGCGGAGAGCGGGGAGGCGACTCCGCAAGCAATTTTGGTCCCGTGTAAAAAAGGTCTTTAGTTAGACACCCAGCAGGGCCATGATGTGGCTCTGGTTCACCTATCCAACCCATTCACCTGGTCAGACTATATCCAGCCTATTTGCCTTCCTGATGTCGATACCTTGCTCCCCAGTGGCATGCATATTCAGGATGGGGCTGAGTGAAGAGTTTGAATGAAAGTGGAATGAGGTTAGATCAAACCAGGAGTTTGGAACATCCTAGATAGAGACATCATCATTTTGACTATGGATACAGGGATGGTAATGAATGAAACAAATGCATCAGGGTTGTGCTAAAGGATGAAAGGAAAGAACGGTAGGGTTCTTTTATAAGGCATTTGGAAATACACAAATTAATTAGATTTACAGAACATCAGTGGATTTTCTCACACAAACCATGTATGAATAAACAAGTAAACAAACCTGTTGAATCTAGATTTATCTGATGTAACATTTTTTAATTAGTTTTTTAAAAATCAGTTTACACTTTCTTCAGAAAAGCCCATTTAATGCTAAAGTGAAAGATATTGAAATAATATAAAGAGGGTTTTCTTTTACTTTGTTCTTGAAAGATTAAACTACACATCAGAGGATATCATTCCTGCATTCCCTCTCCTGTTTACTAAGTTTTTCTGCCAGGGACAGGCAGCCTTCATCAACTGGAAGTACCAATCATTGGGCAGGCATCCTACTGAAACTGTGGACATCTTATCTGATATGATCTGTGCTGGTTTCCAAGGAGGCAAAGACTCTTGCCAGTTATCAACAATCTTAAGTGTACTGTCACCTCATCAACCTGCATATTGTGCATTCCTATTGAATGCAATGCACATCACTCATTCTTTGTTAAGGTAGTGTAAAAGAAGTAGACATACCTGTATAATTCGCAACCTCAGTCTCAAAGTCAAAACTGAGTTTGAAGATTCTCCATGTTGTTCAAAAAAGGTTAACCGGGAAACATTCAGGTTCTTTACTTGCCTCTTTTAAATGTTGTATTAATGATATATGACCGAGTAGTGCACATAAATTACAAATTTTCACTCCTCACTTCCTCTCCTAGGGGGACTCTGGGGGACCACTTGTGTTTCCCATGGTAAATGGGACTTAATTGACACCAAGTCAATTAAACTTCAGGGATATTGATCTGTCCAGATCTGTCTGGCATTTGCCAGAGAACACCAAAATTGGCAGGTTCGCCATTGGCGCCCCGTTCTCTTCACAGATGAGAACAGGTTCACACTGAGCACATGTGACAGACATGAAAGAGTCTGGAGACGCCGTGGCGAATGTTATGCTGCCTGCAACATCATCCAGCAGGACCGGCTTGGTTTAATTGACTTGGTGTTATACCATGATGATTAAGAGTTCCCTTCATTTTTCTGAGCAGTGTATTTGGCCAGGCACCAAAGAACTCGACAAATGATATGGTAGTGTTGAGAAATGTCATGGCCTCTGCTGGTAGTGCTATTGCTGAGATAGGTCCTTTGGACCCCACATTATAGAGCCTCACAAGGTTAAGTGCACTGCACTGACACAGACAAGACTAGACATCATTCTGCTTGTGGTTTCTGTGACCTAACTGGATTGGACTGTGCTGTTAAATATCAGTTTCATATGGCTAATACATTCCTGGCAAATACATGCTGCTAGATAAATCTGCAGCAATCTAACCAAATACACAGCATACTTAAATTGTACATATCACTACTATACAATGGGTTGAAAAAATATTCAGCCCCCTTAGACATTTTCATATTTTGCTACGTATGAACATTTGATAAAAATGTATTTAATAAGGCTTTTTTGTTGGTATTGAACATAAACAACTCTACGATGTCAATGTGAAAAGTCAAACCTACAATTTGTTCCAAATTATTTATTAATATAAAACCAAAAACAATCAATTCCTTAAGTATTCAGCCCCCTTGCTTCATTGTACTTCAACAGCCATACAGGCAAAACTCAAAATTGGTTAAAAGAAAACATACATCATCACCTCTCCATCACCTTATGTGAAAATGTAGAAGGTGCAAATTCAGTAACTTTTTACTGTCTGGTTTCACTATGGAAGACAATGGATAAATATGAAGGAGAAAGTTACAGAATTTTCATTCTCTATATATTTGCATAAAGTGATGAAGAGGTGATGGTTTATGTTTTCTTTGAATCCCTAGGGACTGGTCTCAAATGCCATCCATGAATGAACAATATCAGATAAAAGTATTGCGATGTAAAGTCCATTGTACTTCCTAAAATCCTAAAGAGCCATTAAAATGTATTGAAGGTACCTGGTTTTGGCTTTGTTACCAAAAAAAGACAATGTTAACACACATTTTAAAAGAAAATATTGTTCAACGTCCTTACAATACAATCTAAACATGATGTCTGGGCACTTTATGATGTGCAATTGTGAACAGAGTTTTGCCTGTATGGCTTTTAAAGTACAATGAAGCATGGGGGCTGAATATATTTATAAATAATTTAGAACAAATTGTAGAGATTACTTTTCACATTGACATCAGAGTTGTTTGTGTTGAATACCAGCAAAAAAGCCTGATTAAATCTATTTTTATCAAATGTTCATACGTAGTGTACCCACTGTACCTACTCTTTACAAAAATGCAATCCGATTAAATTTCACGTTTAACTGTACAAATAATTTGTGCCTCTTTAGACAGATGAGCCACTAATATGGAGTGATTCCATGTATTCACTATACTTAGGAAAAAGTAATGTACTTTATTTTATCTTGCCTTTTCATCTTGTAAAAACACAGCAATATAGACAATGTACCTAAATACTGCAATATTACCTTTAGAAAATGTTTTTCTGTAGTGACTAAGGATTTAAATAAATACTTAATGTTTTAACTTTTTTTGTGATGAATGTCAGACTGTATTTTCATTACTGTGCTTTTGATTTCTTTATTTCACACAAGTGTGTACACTACCAAGCCAGTGGTAATAAAATACTGGACCTATCCTACTCACTGTAGTGATTTTCTCTGCTTCATAGTTTCTCTTGTTTATTCAGCTATCTTCCTCCCTATAACCTCCAACACTATCAAGTTAACTTTTTATTTTAAAAAAATGCAACGTCTGTAGTAGATGTACAAAATCAAATGTCTAATAGTAATACTAATCCATTTTGATTTACTACATTTACAACTGCTTTTTAAGCAAGCAACTCGGTTATTCAGTAATAAATCAATCCAGTATTCACAATCAATGAGACAAAATTCATAACCCTTTTCACAGAAAGACAGTTATGTGTCAGGAGGGGTGGGTGTATCTGAAAGGATCATGGGAGACCCAAGCTGCAATTCCTGCTGAAGTGATTCCAAGTCTGCTGGGGTCATTCGGTGGACTTCAAGCCAATCAGAAAGCAAAGAGGCTGAGAGGGGGGCGGAGTCACTGTGACTAAATGGAAAAAAGAAGACATTTATGCAGTAACCGCTACACTAACAACTAATTATAGGCCAATTCATATGTTTTGGGTTTAAGAGTAATGCATACTCACCAGTCTCTGATGTCTGAGTGCTGGAGGTCCGTGAAGGACTGAGTGAGGAGATCATCCAGGTCGAACCCCACCCCGTATCCTGCCCCACTTCCTTTGGGAGTCATTGAGAAAATTGGGGGCAATACATCTTCCACCTAGCATGGGACAGGAGCACATCACTGAAGATTTGCAATATCTACAAATACACTCTGAGAATTATGTTACAAAAGAAATATAAACATGTCTACACTAGCAGTTTTAGTTTGATGTTAACTTTTGCAATGGCAACTATGTTCGTGCCAAGACCTACCCATCGGTCAGGTGAAGTCATGTATGAGTGCAGATATATACTTAATGTGTGAGTCCACCAGAGATGGTGACCTCACCCCGAGCGTTAAGATGAGAGTTTGGTAAAGTACCGGGATCTGAGAGTTGTACAAGTCAGGGGTTTGGCCCCAGTTAGTTCCATACTGGTTATATGTCTCGTTTGATGCATCATATACAATATAATTTCTATATTTGTACGGATATCCTTTAATCTCAGACAAGATTAGCATAAAATGCACAGGTTCCTCACAAAGGGCAATAATCAAACTTTGTATCACTCCATTTGGCAACAAATCAACATGATCCCATATCTACTGCGCTTCACTACATAGACATAATCAGACAAACCTGTGACTTGGAAAGTTGCAGTGTGACTGTGTGAATGTCAGGGATGTTGCTTCTCCCTGGCTGCTCAGAGAGTGAAAGCTCCTGGCTGGACTGCGAGGTCACTGACGGCCCAGACTGGGGACTCTGTGGGAGAGTACAGGGCTGCTCGGTTAAAGAGGGAAAGATCTTGTCTATATTTCTGACCTCACCGGTAGAGTCTGAGGCAGGAAGTGAGTCATTGTTGTTCTGGTGACCGATTCTTGCATGTCCATTGGCTTCAACAGTAAGGCCTTCCCCTTGCGAGAAAACTGTGGATTTACACACATAAGGCCCCAATGCTAGCATCTGAGGCGGTGGGAAACTTGACTGAGAAGAGTACTCAGTACTTGTACTTGTTGGAGCAATGCTGCTACTTCTCAGTACTACACATACTTGTTGGGGCAACACCGCTGCAACTCCACTGTCTTGACCTGTCCAATTCTCTGGTGTATTGTGTATGTTCCTCCCTCCAAATTCTGCCTGTTCTTTGTGAGTACTGTTCTTTGCGAATGCACAGCCATCTAACGTGTCCACGCCTCCACTAACTATGTCCCTGCTCCCTTCTTGCGTCAATGTCAGTGAAAAGGGGAGTGAAGCAGGTAAACTTGGTTGTTGATAGAATCCAGGTAAATTTTGATTTGATTGGGTAACCAGTTTTTCTTTCATTTGCCGTCCTTTTTGTTGTTTATCTACTTGTTGCTCAGATGAATCTTCATTATCTTGCCTGACATCAATATTTGTCAATGGGTGACCCTTTTCCATCACTACTTGGGTCTGCCTGGTTGTATTCACATTAAGGGACACAGCTTTACTGTCTTTATTCCCACAAGTGTCATCTAAAACTTTACTGTCCATCATCCGTCTCCAGCGTTCCAGCAGGCACTTGTCGTTATCGCTCAACACCACACCTCTAAGAGACTCCTTCCCTTCTCTTTTTTCCTTCTCCTTCATCTTCCTCTCTCGCTCTCTGGCTCGTTCCTGTCTCCTCTTCCTCTTCTCTTCCCTTTCTCTCTGTCGTTCCTGGGCTGTGACTGGACGCCGCAGTTCCGAAACTGGGAGAGAAGAAGGGAGAGAGGATGCTAAACCTCCTCCTCCTCCAATCTCCATGATCAGCCCTGCTGAGCCTCCATCTAAAAGACATGACAAGAAGATCAGTACAGCACCAATCCATAAGCAACACAGATTCAGAGACACAGAATGGCACGAATACCTCTTGCTCTTTGTCTGAGAGCCGATTTCAGCAGGGCTGCTTTTAGGGCTGCTTTGGTATCATCTGAAATGGCACCTTCTTTCCGGGTTCCTTCTCCTGCTCCACCTCGGCCCCCTTTAGCCAGTGAACGAGACAAGGACTGAGAGAGAGACTGTGCTTGTGACTGGGAGAGTGACAGAGAGAGACCAGGGAGAGAAAAAGAGGTTGGAGTTTGAGATGAGGTAGAGGGCAGAGTGGGAGCTTGAGAGAGGGAATGACTTTGAGTTACTGGTGTGATGGGCATCTGGTTAGATGATGGCCCCTCCATCTTTAAGCATCCTTCAATCATATTAGGTATTGGGGAGGTTTGTGTGGAGACTGGAGTTGTCAAGTCAATAGTCTCAGGATGACCATTTTCAGAGTTGGCGCTGGGCATATCTACATCTTGGCAGCTTTCGGTTTGGGTATGAAGAGGTAGGGGAGGGTCTTGTTTGCAAAGGTGTGGGACTCCATTTATGAAGGCATTTTGGGCAGCTTGAGTTGGGTTATTGAGTTTATCAATAATGTTATCCTGTTTCTGTTGAAATTCTTCATTTGGCAATTTCTGCAGCTGAATCTGTGTTGTGGTCAATACATTATTAGCCAGAATACACTGGTTACTCTGCCTCTGCAGTGGCTTGAACTGAATCTTCCTCCTGTTTCCTTGCTTCTTCTGGTGAAAATCTTGTATCTCCCCCAAAATTGCATCTTTAATCTGCTCCCTGCTAAGTGACAGCTTATCAAACTCAAAATCAAAAGCTGGTACGCAGATGGGCTCATCGTCAGGGTCGTGGTATTTGGCGAGGTAGGGGTGTGTCAGCGCCTGGGTCACACTGATCCTTTCACGAGGGTCAAAACGCAGCATCGCTGCCAGCAAGTCCAGGGCAAATGGCTCAGCCTGGGGGTATAGAGAGGTTAGAGGGATGGGACTGCGGGATGGCAGGCTCTGTACATAGGAACGCACCCTGTCTGCTCCAATAGCCTGAATCACACCCTCAGGAGGAGTGCCTAAAACGTGCAGAATGAGTTGCAGCTGATGCACATAATGCTTCCCAGGGAACAGCTGCTTCCTCCCCAGCATCTCAGCAAAGATGCATCCCACGGACCACATGTCAATAGCTAAGCTATAGTGGTGCAAGAACAGCATGAGCTCTGGGGCCCTGTACCACCGGGTTGCCACGTATTCAGTCATGAAAGAGCGCGACTCTTCTGGATGTGAGCTGAGCCCCCGAGCCATCCCAAAGTCCCCAATCTTCAACTCACAGTTCTCATTGACTAGCAGGTTAGAGGGCTTGAGGTCACGATGAATGACATTGGCAGAGTGGATGTATTTCAGTCCTCGCAGCAGTTGATAGAGGAAGTAGCGGGTGTGCTCAGGGGTGAGTGGCTGACGGGAGTGGATGATCTGATGGAGGTCACTCTCCATCAGGTCCAAAACCACATATCTGAAGAAGAGAGAGAAATGCATGTAAAAAGGCTCAACTGTCATCTTGTATGTTTATTTCACTGTTTAGCATCTACATACATTCATGCACTGCAGTATATGGCACATCTGTATATTAGCACACAAACTTACACAGATTTGAATGCAGAATGAGGCAAAGCAGGTTGAAGGATGTCTTTAATGGCAATAATATTGTCATGTTTGAAATGTTTGAGAATCTTAAGCTCTCGTAACGTGCGTTTGGCATTAGTCACCACCTCAAAGGCATTTGGAATCTTCTTTATCGCCACCCGCTGTCCTAAGGCACATATTAAGAGATATCATAAATTTATGTTTCATTAAAGAAGAATCAGATGGAATAATAGCTTATTACCTAAATATATTCTCATATGAATTACCAAAAGAGGCCTTACCATTGTCCCGCCTCCTTGCTGAAGACACAACACCATAGGCCCCTGTGCCAATCGTTTCAATGATTTCATATTCATCCCCCACTTCAAATTTAACATCCAAAGAGTGGGCTTTCAGCAGAGCTAGGTTACTTGCAGCTACAGTGTTTGTGTCCGAGGCTGTAGTTATGTCATTACTGGACTCTAATTCCACCTGTTCATCATTGGTCTTGTTGGTTTCCCCCATATTGGTTGTCAATGAGGTCTCAGTTGTCATGGCTGCTGTCTTTGCAATTTCACCATTAACCCCCTCTTTGGATGAGATGGCTCTAAAAGCAAAAAATGTCACAAGAACAAACAAGAAGGAAGAAGGTGAGTGATTTTCAGCTTTCCTTGGGTCGGGTAAGTACTTTCGATTTTTTAGCAAAAATTAACAAAACTACAGTCATTGCAATGTAATATCAGACAATCATATTCACATGTCATGAGAACCCACACTGTTTATAAACTTGCTACAGAGAAGGCAAATATACAACATGCAATTTACAGTATGCAATACATGGTTTAATGCAGGGGTTGGGAACCTCATCTGAAAACGGTTAGTGTGGGTCCAGGTTTTTGATTTAGCCCAGCACTAAGACACCTGGGGCCCTATCTTACACCAGACGCTAAGCGGCGCTAACCCAAACGCAAGTGTCTTTACTATCTTACAACCGGCACGTGGTTCATTATAACGCCTTGCGTTCACGTTGTTTAAATACCATGTATTCTTGCGCCCATTACTAGTGAACCGGGCGTGTTGGTCTTAAAATGAGGAGTGGTCAGGATTATTATTGGTGTATTGCTATCTTGAGGCAGCAGAAAGCGTTTGCGCTTAAACCACCACAAACCTGGTCTAAAGTCATGTCGCAGTTGTTTACATGTTATTTTAACAGCGCATATAAGTGCGTCTACATAGGCGTGTGCACAACACGCGTACACCCTCCTGTCTGTTACACACAGGGGCGCGCACAAGCATGACTAAAAATATCAAGAGTACAATGTGAAATATTATTATTGTGTAGGCTATATAAAAAATGCATAATAATAAAATGGTCCATAGGTCAAAGACCACATAGCTACCTGTCCCTCAGCGAAGGGGAATGCCAAATTAAATTGCTTTCAGCCCACTCCATCAACATCCAGGCGATGTGCGATGGTACGTGTAAGGTTACATGTATAGGATCAAGCTATGACCTAGCCTATATTTGCCAATAATTCCTGTAATCTTCTAGGGGGACAATCTTCTGTTACGGGACAATGGCTATCCATTAAAAATGGCTTTCCATTTGCTGATAACACCTATCAAGCCTAATGCATGAATTGTCATTTACACCTAATGCGTGAATTGTCATTAAATGGAAACGCGCGCACTGCAATAGACGGACATTTGAGTTCTGAAAATGCGCTTCAGATGTCATTACAATACAGCTCAATAGGCCTACTGCCTGTAAGTAAATAGATTGGTTTTGACTGAAAAAAGTTCAAAGCCTTGTCCAGTGAATTTTATTGTTTTTCAAATAGCCTAAACTGCAGCGGATTCGCTGTGCATAAGGTTTTTTCCATAGCCTACGGTTAAACAACGGAAATAAATGTCACCATGTTAACTGAATTTGAACCATAATAGCTATTCTTCGTCCTTCATATTTTTTAAATTAGTGACAAGGTTTCCATACTCTCAGCTTATTAAAACCCAGCTGATTTCACCTGTTATTCCATAACTGAACAAAACGATTTTAAAGAGAACTATATGCGTCTATTTAGAAACTAAAACAAATTTGCAGCACGCTACACAATTAATTCACAATTAATTGTAATGCCATTATCTGCATGTGTGCTGCATGTTCTCTGTTTCCCCTGCTGTAAAGTCGCACGTTTCACGGTCTTCCTGGGAAAGTGGATTGTTTTAAATCATTACGCGAGTAATACAGGTTGGTCACATTTCCATAAGCAGGACATCATAAAACAAGGGGAAATATGCGTGAACATATGAGTTGCCAACCTATTGTATATAGTGTCATCATTAAGGCAAAATAACGGTATTTATGTTATTAATCAATATTACTATGCAGGTAGGTAGCCTAATGAACTTCGGATGAAGCTTGAAGTTTCAGAACTCCATGAGAATAGCCTCATGGAATTGATGTTTGACACTTTCATTGCAGAATCAAACGAAATTCGTTGAACAAGTAGGCTAATTTGATGTTTTCTAAGGTGAGACTGAAGCCATCGATATCTTATTCTCAGCTGTTGCAGGTCCTTTTAACAAAATGTAACCGCATATATTTAGTAAAATAACAGCCATGTCTGGAATTACCAGAAACTCATAAAAAATGGTTAGTCCGAATAATATTGATCATACTATTGATCCATTTAGCCTATTTCTTGATCGCACTAAACACACACGAGCATGTCTGTTTTGCCATCAAGCAATCCGCCAAGGTGAAAAAGCAGGCTTTTAAAGGAAATGGGATAGGACATTTTGATTAGTTTATTGCATGTCACACCTATAATTAATGAAGAGACTAAGTTCAGCCCATTTGCGTGTTGTGCCGTGCTTAGCGCCCAAAATACACGCCGGTAAACTAGCAAAAATGGACTTGGACACGCCCTGGACCTTATGCCATGCGCTTAGACCAAGCGCCAAGATCGCCAAGATAGAGCCCCTGGATTAAACTAATTAACTAATCATGGTCTTCAATCGGGACCTTGATAAGTTGAATGAGGTGTCTTAGTGCTGGGCTAAAACAAAAACCTGCACCCACACCGGCCCTTTTCGGATTAGGTTCCCCACTCCTGGTTTAATGGAACAGGTTGGCAAACTTAATTACTCATTCAAACAACTTTGCTCAACAGTGTTGAGCATGTACACACAAAAAAACAAAGTCCCTGCCTCCAAGAGAAAGATAACTTTATTTATTGTTTTATTTATTTTATCTCTGTATTTTCTTTTTCTCTTTCTATTTTTAGTTTTCCAGCTATTGCTCTTGTTTTTATTTCTCTATTTTATTTTTATTTTCTATTTTATCTATTTTCTCATTCTTTATTTTATTTTTATTTTCTGTTCTGTGCTGGAATGTGAAAGCACTTTGATGCTGCATGCTGTGTATAAAAAGTGCTATACAAATAAAGTTATTAATATTATTATAATGTCACAACATTGAAAGCATGCTGAATTCTCCTTAATGTAATGGCAATCAATCAATCATGTACTCAAGGTTTACGTTCTGAATAGCAGCCTCACAAGAGGCAGCGATTTGAAGTGGTTGTGTTTTCTGTGTTTTTTGCTAATGTCCCTTTTGAAATTTTTTACTCTGTTCATCTCATATGTGCTGGTGTCAGGACCAGGAACAGTCGCTTATCTGCAGCACAGGCTTTTTATTTTATTTTAATTTTAATTTTACTGTCTGTATCTGTGTTTCTCTGTAATGTTGTGATGGCAGGGGTATCTATACCCCCTCTCTGTTCCCTGGTTTAGACCTGAAGACACAGTAACACCTACACTTACTGTACACTGTTGCACTGTGTTTTATAAAAAGTTAGTCTGACTCACATACATTTTCTTAATTCTATAAGTCCATATCATCAATTTTTCTCTGGTTTTGACCAAAGCAAAAGTCAACCCATGAATGCTAAATTCAGTCAGGATCACATCTTTGAGAAAATACTCAAAGGAGGTATTTGTAGAGCAGCTTATGAAATGGATTGGTCTGATGTTTTGGAATATGATGATGCTGACAATGCATGGAATCTTTTGAAAAGGGAATTTCTGTGTGTCCTTGACAAAGTGGCACCAATGAAGGAATTAATCAATCAATCAATCAATCAATCAGAATTAAACATAGGAGTGGAAAATGGATCACTTCTGAGATTCTAGATTTGATTGGACAGAGAGACAGGCATCTGGCACATTTTAAGAAAACAAAACTTCAAGTAGACTATGAGACATATGCAAGATGGAGAAACCAGGCTAGATACAAAATCCAGAAGGCCAAGTCACAATTCTACATCAATCATGTGAATGAAAATGCACAGAAGCCAAAAAACCTTTGAAAATCTTAAAAGACCTTGGGTCAAATAAAAGTAAAACCAAATCTTGCAATATTGGCCTGAACATTGATAATGTTCTGTAATTTGATAAACTGAAGATTTCTGGGTATTTTAATTCACTCTTTACAACTGTCGCTGCTTCTCTTATTTCAAAGCTTCCAGCTGGCAGAGGACAATATGGCTTGCCTTTCCTTGAACATTTTTATCGTAGCAAATGTGTTGTTGATGACATTTAAATTGAGTTATGCCTCAGAGGAAAAAGTGACAGAAATGTTGTCTTCACTGAGTGCAAATAAGGTAACTGGTTTGGACAACATTTTTGCCAGGTTTCTAAAAAGAGGTTACAGGCATCACAGGCATCACAGACTCATCACCAGCGTGGGAAATTAACTTGCTGACCTACCAGCCACATTGGCTGGTAGATGCAAAATTTTACCAGCCACCCTTTTTTCCCTTTTTCTATACATTGTGCTAGAATAACATTTCAGAATGCACTCATGTTTAGTAGCTGTAATAAAATAGTATTTATTATATCATGTCAAACAGTCAAACACTGTGTATAAATGTATTCCATACATTTCATATAATCCATTATCTAATACTAGATACATTTTTCTGAACGAACAGATGCCAGTAGGCCTAACGTTAGAGCAAGCTGTCCGGAGATATCACTTTTACCTTTGAGCGTATTGGCCGGTTTTTTGTTTTTGTGTTTGACACTGTGCGACGCTTGTTAAAATAGCTTTAGCTATGGTAAATCGAACGCATATCAGTTGCACTTGGCTCTGCATTGTTAAACGAACGATTGGAATTGGTGGAAGTAGAACAAAAAAATTCAATGCTTGTTTCTTTGATAACAACTTGTAAACAATCTTATTTTCCAGCAAACTAATAAAATGATGGACAGACAATATTAAATGACACCCGTTTTCATTCTGAAAGGTTTGTTTTATAAAAGTTATACAAATTTTATTAGGCAAATAATTCACATATTCTCCGTCCAAAATGTATCTTTATACAGAGGGTATGACATAAGACCGTAGCTTATTTTGGGAAGTAACCTAGGCTATTTATTTCATTTAACTTGAGAGCCAAGACTCGCAAAGATTTGCTACTAACATTAGCTCTAGAAGAAACTCTGCAAGATAGGCTACTGCCGGGTTCACCCACTGCTGAGATGCAGGGAGAAGCATATCATAGACTTTTCCTTGAACTCCAGTTAACTTATTCGGTGAGCGGTTCAGACAGTAGCCTATTTTCTCTCGTTGTCTCCGTCAGATCTGTTACGGCGCTGCGTTGCTCTAGGGGCGGGGATTGCGTTGAGGATTTATGGTACCTACGTAAAAACAACGGATGAGTTGTGAACACGGCGTAAAAAACAGGCATGCTTGCCTCGGGATATCCTAACAAGCGTTTCCCCCCCCACATTTAGGTAATCAGAGAAAGAAACCTGAAGTTTTTTTTTTAAAATTCCTGCTTTTATCCACTTTGCTACACGCCACTGTGGCGGGTAGGTTTCATACATTTACCCGAAAATTCTGAAATCTACCCGCATTTGGCGGGTGCTAATTTCCCACCCTGCTCATCACCCATATAGTAAATTTATCAACCAAGCATTAAACCTTTCCAAGAGAGCTAAAGCAGGCTAGAGTTGTCCCACTCCACAAAGAAAGTAGTTTTCAGACATGGGAAACATAGACCAGTGTATCTTGAGTATAACATCAAAGATCATTGAGAACCTAGTTTTTAATCAACTTGAGGAGCATCTTAATTGGCATAATTGACTATATACATACCAGTCAGGTTTTATAACTTCCTTTTCTACAAACACATGCATTATACACCCGTTTGACCATATCAAACTGGAGAATGAGAAAGGAAACTACAGAAGGCTTTTGACACTGCAGAACATAAAATTATTTTGTCAAAGCTGAGGTGTCTCTGTCTAAATGAGATGTCAGTTAAATAGTTTGATTTGTATTTAACTGAGAGATCTCAGGTCTGTGTTGTCGAGGGGACCCTTTCAGGGGCCATGGAGGTGTCATGTGGGGTTCCCCAGGGGTCCATTCTGGGGCCATTACTACCACTGGCTATCAAGAAAGCAACATCTAAAAATGTTTTTAGTGGTCAGATTAGAGCTCATCTCTGGAAGAAATTGTCTGTGCCTTCTTAGGCACTAAGCTAGGATCAGGTATTTGAGCATGCACACACTCTTACTGGCATTACAAAACAATTGTCACCGTAACATCTGTACATGCCTACACACACTATAATACACACACGTGTTTAAAGTACCACAAAAGTAGGCTAGTAACACAAAAATGTGTTGGATATCAACACATTATTTTTCAGTGTAACATTAGTTATTTAATTTATTGGCAGAATCCACTTTGTCCACGTTCATTTAACAGTGAGTGGTGAGCATACTCTCCTAATGTTTTCCATTACTACTGAGCTGAGAGGTGGGGTTGTCAACTGGCCCGTAAAATACGGAATTACATTACATTACAGGCATTTAGCAGACGCTCTTATCCAGAGCAACTTACACAGCTTTTTAGCATTATTATTATTATTTTTTTTTACATATTATCCATTTATACAGCTGGATATATACTGAAGCGATTCAGGTTAAGTACCTTGCTCAAGGGTACAACAGCAGTGTCCTACCTGGGAATCGAATCGAAGGCCAGTTCCTTAACCATTATACTACACTGCTGCCCAATTTTCGGAATCCATCCGAAATTGGAAAGTAAAAACCGCGTTCTGTATAAAGGATGCATTTTGTTGCATATTTTTAAGACACTGGAATAGGAACGGGTCGGCCACTGCCAACAAAATTTGAAGAACACACACAAATCATTAATGGCATGCGTTTTGTATAGCCCTTGGTTCAACAAACATTCACTTCATGGTTAGCCTACTCACTTTTTAATTAATTTTATAATAGCCTAGCCTCTGAGCATGTGAAACTTATGCAGAGAATCAAACGTAGCCTATTTCAAACACTATTAAATTAATTATCTGTGGTAGCCTACTTTCTGGCAGTAAAGCGAGTGTCAAGGTGGTAACATGTAGATTATTTGTATACTCATATACCTCCATACGTCCTCTAAACTACAATACGTACTCATTTGATAATCGACCAGCTGCCCCTGCTGGACGAGGATGTATTTTCCAGTTGATTTTTGCTATGTGAAAGAATGTTTCCAGGGCTGTCGTTCCATTCCCTTGCTTCAAGAGGGGAATCCCCAAAATGCCAGAATGAAATATGGCAGCCACACCAAGTGTGATTCAGATCCAATTTAAGAAAGGGGAGGGAGTAATCATATTCCCTCGCTCCCTCGTTTATACTCCCTTCCACCAAAGCTTCCAGGGAATACCACAATGCAATGCTCTCTATGGTGTTGCACTTCCGAAATATTGTCAGGGCGGTTCGGTTCCGTTTTTGTTTGTTTCTCGTCAATCCTCCCTTGAAGAGCACCTTTTAAGTTTGCTCGCCGCACGTAGCTAATTGCGTCACAAGATAGCCCCCTCGAGGGAAGTTGAAGAGGGATAAAAAAAGTTAGTCAAGAGGGAGTTGACATCATCATGACTAATACAGCATCAGCAGCACTTGAAATAATGGTATAATGGTTAAGGAACTTGTAACCAAAAGGTTGCACGTTCGATTCCCAGGTAGTACTGCTGTTGTACCCTTGAGCCAGGTACTTAACCTGACTTGCTTCAGTATATATCCAGCTGTATGAGTGGGTAAATGTAGGTAAATAAGAATTTGTGTAAGTCATTCTAGAGAAGAGCGTCTGCTAAATGTAATGTAACCTTGTCTCATTCTCAGCGGATACGGCTCCCTCTATTTCTGCCCTTGTCCTCCCTCATCCGTCTATTCATGTTCAAACGTAACCCTGAGAAGTAGAAAAACTAAAGTAATCTTCAGTACACTCATGACTGCTACAAGACGTTCAAATATTGTTCACATCCCTAGCTAGTCTGCGTCAACTAGTGTCAACTTTGTTTATAAAGATAACGCTATGGGCCGTTGCCAAGCAACTGCTGACATGATCAGCTGTCTTGCAAACAAGTAACGTTAGTTAGCTAGGACCTAGTGTCATGAAGTACAATCGCGTTGATAAGGCAAGTGGTCAAAAACTAATAATACCGTTTTTTGGCTATATTGGCACGTTTCGATTACTATGTATGTATTTATACAAACAAATAAACATACGAGGAAGTGTTTATTTGGTTTATTAATAGTGTATTTGATAAGTAGCTGTCAGGGAGTGACTCAAAGCCCCCATTAAATCAATGTTATTTGGCTAACTAAGCTAACGGCTAACAGAGATTCAGCGCCGTCACGTTCCCCAATTTATCACATAATTCGTGGTAAGTAGCTCAGGGTCTAAAAAATGCGAACTATCCCTTTAAGGGCTAATATAGGTTGTCATTTTAATAATTTGGTACCAGCTCTTTGCAATCGTAGGTTACTATATAAGAGAGTCTACTAACGTTAAATGCCTAAATGAAATGACATGAACTGTAATGTAAAATGTATTTACACAACATTATACGCATTTACATAACCAAAATGCACGTAAAATCAGAAAACCAGACACGCATGTTAAAACATCAATACAGCTCGTCACTGGAGGAAAAAAACGTTGCAACTAGACTAACTTTGTTAGTTAACGCTTGTATGAGGTTTTAGTAGGGTGACCATATTTTGGATTTTAAAAAAGAGGCAGGGTTAGACGGGCGTATGAACATAATACGAGTCTACTTGTTTGTTTGTGGTCTATGGAACAAAACAATCTTAAACAGACAATTTAGGAATTTAAAACTCCCGCCTGGACGGATATTTTTGGTCCCAAAAAGAACAAATGTCCGGGAAAAAGAAGACGTCTGGTCACCCTAGTTTTAGTCAGTTTCACACCGCACTGTTGAACGATATTGACCTTTGTTTTGTAGGTGGTCAACCACCAAAAACACCTAACAATATTACCTTGCTCAGCTAACGTTAGCTACAGACACCCAGGTTAATTGTAGTTGGCTAGTATTGTGCCACGCTAGCTAGACAGATAGCTAGTAAATTAAAACGTTCACTATTTCATTAAATGATTAATAAGCACGCAATGTTTGTTAATATAGGCTATAGAAAATAGTACATATATTAAGTACCATCGATTATCAGTAGCAAAGTCTAGCTGCAAGTGTTGCAATCAGCATTTCGCATTTGGGGTGTGACGATTTTAGGTTAACGTTAGCTAGCGCTGCTATATAATGTAGAGATTCATTTTTTGGAAGATTCTAGATTACGAATTATGAGATTGAATTATTCAAAACTCCACCTGTTTCAACAACAAATGTGGGAGCAAATGACCTAATATATAAAATAATGATCTAATTTGAAAACATTTAACTTACGATAGTGTTGTCAGCGCATTACATTTATAGGGTCTCACGCCTCTGTTTTTACTTCTTCGTGTACTTCCGTGATCAATTTGATTGGCAGCTGCGTGTAGCAATCACCGCTACCCGATCCGTCCCCCCTGCCCGATTTGTATGGCGCATGCGTAAAATGCCCAATCTGTACCGCGCATGTGTAAATAACGTCATATTTTGACAATGGTTGAGTGGCCTGATCTGACTGTCTGCTATAATCTGAGTTAATATTTCAGATTTTATTAGAGGGGAAGCATGAATGCCATTTTTATGTAAATGTATTAATATTTTGTTCAGCCTGATCGAAATGCTGCACTGTTGTAGGCTCTGTATTGTTTTAATTCCATGCTTTAACGTGCTGGATGAAGCTAAGCATTCGTAGCCTGGCATCGAAAGTAATACTTTATTTTCTAAGGCTTGAATAATTATATGAAAATGCTTGTGAAGTAAGGTTACGATCCGCGGCTCTGTACGGATGTGTTAAATGTTACGATTGACTTTTTATAACCTAATGTTACGATATGAACTGAATGTATAGGCTATTTGACCCATGTTTTGTATTTAATACTTATTCAAAAAATACATTTAAGTTGAAGATATAAGCAGCCAAAAGTCGAAAAACACAGGAAATTCATAGGCTATTTTCTAATTAAGCTTAAATGTGGTCTCTGCATTCTCTGATCACGCCCTCAGTACAGAGTCCTGAAAGTTGTTGATGACAGCTCAGGTCTTCTTTGGGGGCACATTCATCTCCGCTGTATAGCCTTATTCTATATTTATTTATACTTTAATGTTCTTGGTTCCACTCAACGTGTAGCTACAAACATTTGGTTGCTCATTTATTATAAGGTTCTCCTCCTTGATGTCTTTTCGTCATCAGCCACCCTTGCAATTATTTGTTGATCACGCACAGAACGGACGTCGACCAAACGTGCAATCGCTTAGCATGAACGCAATTTAGTAAACTACTCTTTATTTGAGATCTTATTAAATGAGGCCCTAAGTGACTACGATTAATGAATGCCCCTTTGCGTTTTTGTGCATATAACATTTTGTATTGTTTGAAGTACTGATACATAATATGTTGTTATGGACCGCAGGAACACATACACGGGGTTTAAGGGTAAATTCGCACACTACCGTTTTTATTACGAATAAACAGTAGGCCTATAGTCCATAAAATAAGTTCAACCACACTAACCGAATTCAAGTTGTTATTTATAGACGTCACGTAATACCAGCCATTGACCAAAGTGCTGTACAAAAATTAAATTAGATTAAAGATAAATAAGCAAAAAAATAAGTCATAGAGACAAAGGCTAAACAGTGGTTTTGAGGCAAGATGGGGACAGAAGCTGCAGGGCCAGATGCAGTTGCACCCCCAGAAGTTTTTTATTGGGGTGGCCAGATGGGGCCACTGAAAATCTTGGGGTGGCACACCAAAACCAAAAGCCATCACTGAATTTCAGGAATTCTATTATGTTGTTGTAGTATATAGGCTAGTTGAAAACTATGTCAATATGAGAGTTAAGGAATCGCATACTGATATACTTTGGTTTCTTATTTTACAGTTAATGTTACTTATTATCTGATGTGCAGACTAATACTGGTACAGTTACATTTTGAGTTCCACAACAATCCTGTTTTAATGTGTTATGTATCTGTATATACACGTGTTAGGCGATTCATTGTTCTTCAAATAGGCTAGTAGTTGTCCTTTTTCTTTAAAAAAACAAATATACAGCTTTAATTTGAAGGAGTAGCTACATTGATTGTAAGGAACAAAACATTTACTGGGAACAAGCTTACTCGAGTTTAAAAACACCACACAGAGGCCTCCAATTCTTTTAAATACAGCTTTATTTGGCTGTTGCTGTGTCTTTTCGTAAATTAAAATATTATATTAGGGCGGCACGGTGGTGCAGTGGTTAGCACTGTCGCCTCACAGCAAGAAGGTACCGAGTTCGAATCCCGGCCGAGGGCCTTTCTGTGTGGAGTTTGCATGTTCTCCCCGTGTCAGCGTGGGTTTCCTCCGAGTACTCCGGTTTCCTCCCACAGTCCAAAAAAAAACATGCAGGTTAGGCTAATTGGAGACTCTAAATTGCCCATAGGTATGAATGAGTGAGTGAATGGTGTGAGTGCTCTGTGATGGATTGGCGGCCTGTCCAGGGTGTATTCCTGCCTCTCGCCCAATGCATGCTGGGATAGGCTCCAGCACCCCCCGTGACCCTGAATAGGAATAAGCGGGTTGATGGATGATGATGATGATGATGAAAATATTATATTATATATGTCCAAAAATTAAAAACAAAACAAAAAAGCAGAATCATGGACAACAATATACATTTTATTATAGCCTATCACAACCTATTCATATCTCTGCTTTATTAGGCGACATTCTTCTCAGCCCGTTTCGTCCACAGTTATCATAGGCTAGGCTATGTGTAGACTACGGTTTTTATTTAGTTTTTTTTAAAGAGTTTCCGCGTTGTTATGGTTTTGAAAGTTCCGCGCTATGATGGCTATGATGCAGCTTTGGCAAAAACTGGTAGGCCTATGCAGTAACAGACTAGCCTTTTTATTTTTTTGAAAGAGGGCATTTCCCAATATAATTGCTGACTTGTGGCGAAAGTGCCACCGTGGTGATTTACTTTAACATCTGTCCGAGCATGTAAACAAGTCGTCCATATTCACGGTAAGAAGAAATTTTACGACAACGTTCCCTCTATTTCACTAGCTTAGCCTACTTGAACAGTTACAACCTGCCTGAGAAGAGTAGCCTACCCATTGAAAGCTGATTGCTTTTTCTTTGTCTTACCGTTTGTTTGGAATCTACACGCGTACAACGATGAAAAATTATCGTTCTTTGGATGCCCACAACTTTTTTGTTAGTGGATGATAATATTCTGCACTTGAAAATATAATACTGTAACGTTATAGCACTTTAGCCACATTCCACTACAAACCATTTGCATATGGTCAAAATGTTTTAGCGTTTCTTACAGCAATATTAGTTAGCCATAAATTGACAATTGGATAACTTATTTGACCTAGGCTACCAGTGAAACAATGCTTGCTGCACACATAAGCATGTGGAGTTTCAGGGTCCCACGTTTCCCTTTCTTCCCGCTGACGCCTCACGTCTTATTGCTCGGATCCATTTTTCTCATCTTATGGGCTCCGTTTTTTTTTCTTCTTATAAAACTGCAATTCTGGGTTTTACCTTGTTTGTACTGCATCCCACCTAACAACAACTTTTAGGCAATTTTATGCTGTTTTATGCTGTTAGCTAACGGATCGAAATGACAAGGCACCGGCACATCAAGTCAATGGAGAACGAGAGCGGGACGTGTTCTCCACCCCGGGATGGGCGGGGCCTATTTGCACTCTGTTTCCTGGCAGTGCACTGTGCAGCAGCAGCGCAGTGACGGACGGTCAAAAGTGGCTGGCAGGCTATGCATTAGTTATTTTCTTTCACATGCATAAACTATTATGAAAAATATAATTATTGATTTAAATGAATAGTTTTGCTTTTAAAACTATAAAATGCCTAAATTCTATTATCTATTATAAAATCTATTATCACAGCAACATCTTGCAAAGTTATTTAGTTAGGTAGATAGTGCTTTGACAAACAGTTTATTTATTTCAGAAATAAACCCAAGTTTATCAAGATCAGGGCTACCCAAAGTGAGAAAGTTGTGATTTGTATTTATTTATAGATCCCATTTTTGTGTAATCTCTATATCACCGCTTTTGAATTTCTAGTCTGTTTATGCCTTTCTGCTCATGTCAGCTGTCTGCCTGTTACAGTGTTTGACCAAATCCACTGAAGCCAGACCTATGCGCCGACCCACACTCTAGCAGCCTCTCAATCCACTGTGTTATCGCTGCACTGTTCTATTCCATCTGGCAATAAATGTTTCATATCAGCAATGACTTTCCTTTGTCCTTGTTTTATAAGAGGAATCAAACAAATTACAACCTGGTCAAATGTAGTTACTGTATTTGCAATATTTATTTATGGAATGGCCACATTTTGTGTAATAATCAGAACATAAGATCATGTGTATATAAATGATTTTTAAAAAACAGTTCACCCACTACATTCTACACTGTTCTTAACTAGGCGTAGTGATTAAACTACAATTAATTCCTAGTCCTTACAGCCATTCTGGCTTCAACATTTGATAAATTATATGAACTTCTTGATATTCTTAGAGCTGAGGTTGATAAAGTTGTTGATAATGCTGTTTTATTAATTTATTTGGCCAGTCTGGCGGTTTAAGATTAATATTCTTGTATGTTCTTATTTACAAAGACTGCTTTGCTAATCACATGTTGGTATTGTTGGTCTTTGTGGTAGTATTGGACATTTTCACTGTTAATTGTTGCATTTTTCAATTGTGCATATAAAATATTAGCAATAGTCATAAGAAAAATAACTATAGCGAAGTATAACAATACTACAATACTATAGTAAACGGGGAAAGAGACTGACAAAATATTAGCAATAACTTTAAAGGCTATAGATATAGCTTTTTACCCCATGTCTCATATGAAGATTGCATTTCATAACAACACATCGCTAACTGCTGTTGCTCAAAATACATGCCCCCTCATGTACTAGTTGCCAGGTTGACTAATACCTAACGTTGTCATAATAAAATAATAAGCGTGTCAGTAGCTGTTCAAAACTGAGGAAGGAGGCTAACTTTCTTGCCTGTTTTGACCTTCACATCATCCGATTTCTAAACAGTCAATTTCAAATGCCAATATCTTCGGCTGTGTTTCTCCCACAAGTAATCTACAATGCGCTACACTACGAGCTAACTATTGGACTTTTCGACCCACCACTAACTGGTCCAAAAGGCTGCCCTAGGTTGTTGGACAAGTTTGATGACTATTAAAGAGGAAATATGGTGGTTTACCTACTTTCTGGTGTTTTGTATGATATTGGTACATAGGGGCATTGCAGGAACACCACGGAACTATCAAAGTTGTATTTTCTTTAGGTTTGGAGAAAAAGACGATTTAATTGTGTGGCCCCATTTTCAGGTCATTTCTCGTGTGATGTCACACAAAAAATCACCGCTCCCAGGTGTCTCAAAACTGTCTATGGAACACTCCCCCATCCACGCCCACAAAATAAAAAAGGCGTGAATTTGAACTTCACCAATTTGCGCCGACAAGCTAATGTAAATTATTCGGTTTCATCTGATTTTACTCGAAGAATGTATTGGCTTTCACGGTCTGTGTGTGTTAATGTCATATTCAGTTTTAAAATATAGTTTTGAAGCCTTTAAACGTAGCATGACAAATTAGCGCCGTATGGTGTAACGTTAGCCAGCTTTCACCTGCCCCCACCAGTCACAATCACATAGGCTCCCTTCAAAGCGACAAGCTAATGTATTGGGTTTCACCTGCTTTTACTCGAAAAATGTCTTGGCTTTCATGTTATGCGTGTCTTAATTCAGTAAAAAATATATAGTTTTGAAGCTTTTAAACGTAGCTTCGTGTCATTCATGTAATTAGCCAGCTTTTACCTCGTTAACCCTCCTGCGCTATGCCAGTAGGGGAGAACGGGGTTTGTTGTCACACGGGTTGGTTGTCACACTCATTATATCTCGCCCATTAGAGGGCGCTGTCCCGAAATGTTGGTACTGAAATTTTCAGAATTGGGATCAGAGGTCACCTACATACTCTTCTCTTGAGTAAGACACATAAACTTGAGGTGAGATAAATTTTTATGTTTTTCATGTCAAATTGTAAATATTTGGCTCGTCAGTGTTTTTCTTTTAGGCTTTTACACAATGGGTTTATAACAAAACAATTGTTACCATTAAAAAGTATGAACGGAAGGCTATAATTTAGTTTGTTCTTAGCTAGCTAGCTAGTTGTTAGATAGTTGTTAGCTTTGTTGTTAGCAAAAAATTTCAGTTGGGGTTGGTCGTCACATTCTCTTTGGGGTTGGTTGTCACATGTGCAAGTGCACCCCAGCTGGCCCAGCTGCCCAGCCCAGTGCACCGTAACCCAGGCCAGCTGCCCAGCCCAGCTTCCCAGCCCAGTGCACTCCAGCCCAGCTGCCCAGCCCAGCCCAGCCCAGCGCACCCCAGCCCTCCCCAACCCAGTTCACCCCAGCCCACCCCACTACTCCTCCCCCAGAGCCATCCACTAGCTCTGGACAGAGAGGGGTGACTCCAGAAGAGCTGAGGCCTTATCCAAAGGCTGCAGCCAGGAAAAGAGCCCACAAAAGAAAAACCCTGTCAAGCTGCATCCTCACTGACACCCCAGTGAAGGAGAGAATTGAGCAGGAAAAGGCAGCCAGCATGCAAAAGAAGAAGAAATCCCTCTTCTCAAAGGCAACATCAACAGCCAAGCGACAGAAGACAAAGAAACAGGAGAAGGAGTCTTCATCAGATGATCTAGAATGTTTCTGTGTTGTTTGTGTGGAGCCATTCTCCAACAGCCGTTCAAGGGAGGTATGGGAGCAGTGTGTGATTTGCAAGCTGTGGGCACACGAGCTCTGTGTAGTTGGAGTGCGCAGACCCTACATTTGTCATCATTGTCTCTCAGATAGTGAATAATAAGGAGTTGACTCAAGACAGTTACATGTAGTTGAGTATAATTGTTAGGCCTATTGTTATTGTTCTTTATGTTGTTATATAGGCCTAAAGATAAAAACAACAAAAACAACAAACAATTTACAGAAATGATGTTTCCTGTATATGATCCTTGTTGGTCATTGTGTGCTCTTGAGGTAGATGTGTTAAGTTGTTTTATTCCAAAGAAATTAAAAAAATTAATTTAGTTCTGAAAATTGCCTTCATTTTTCATTTTCCCCATTAAAATAGCATGGGACAACCAACCCCATAGTGTGTGACAACCATCCCCACAATGGGGATGGTTGTCACAAGTGTGCAAACCCTATTTGATGGTCGACATCTTCTGAAGACAATAAGCTTAAGGAGAGTAAGTTCATTCTATTCCTACCTGACACTTCAGACTTCCATTACACATCGAAAGGGAATCTATAAAGTATACCGTTTTTGAGGGATTCAAATGAAAGTAAAAAGTGTGACAACAAACCCCGTTCTCCCCTACCATGCACAGCGCACTCGATTCGACCATACTTCTGACTGTAACAGCACTTACAGGTCATTTTAGATCATCTTTGATCTTTCTGGAGGTGATGATTGGCTGAATCTTTGCCATTCTGACTATTCTATGTGATGGATCACTGCAAGGGTTATTTCTCCTGACTCATTTTCCTATAAAACTCTATGGGGAAAAAAGTCAGGAGAAACAACACTTAAAGGGATCCATCCACATCTACTCCATATCTGGCCGCAGAGTGATGGTTTGGGGCTCGTTTGATACCTTAGACCCTTGATGACGTACAGCCATTTCACCAGTCATGTGTTCCATACTGCACCAGTGTAATTTACAGCTGAATCTAGTCTCACCCCCCAATTCTCATAGAGATCAGTTCAAATGCAGATAGGTTATAGTATCGCTTGTAACAGTACCTGAAAATAATATATCGAGAGTCTTTTGATGTAGATTGGTCACAGACTTCAGGAAGTCACAGCATGCAAAGGATATGCGACCAAATATCATACTTTAAAAATATGTTAAAGCAAAGGGTATGAATGCTTATGTTTTCGATTTGTTAATACATTTGCAAAAATTTCTAAAAACACGTTTTCACTTTGTCATTATGGGCTATGTTGTGTAGACTTTTGCGACAAAAAATTAACTCAATCTATTGTAGAATATGTCTGTAATGTAATAAAACGTGGAGAAGGTGAAAGGGGTGGGCAGACTTTCCGGCTTGACTGTATTTTCTTCTAAATTGCTAAGTAAAATGGGGCGTTCCAAACATTGTTCGGAGGAACAACGTAATTTGATTAAAAAGTTGATTGGAGAGGGGAAAACATATAAAGAAGTGCAGCAAATTTTAGGATGCTCAGCTAAAAAGATCTCAAATTCTTTAAAATGGCAACAAAAACCTGAATCACATGGAAGAAAATTAGCAACTACTGTTAAAACGGATCGAAGAATAGTCAGAATGGCAAAGATTCAGCCAATCATCACCTCCAGAAATATCAAAGATGATCTAAAATTACCTGTAAGTGATGTTACAGTCAGAAGACGTTTGATCGAAGCTAAGCTATCAGCAAGAAGCCCCCGTAAAGCACCATTGTTGAAAAAACGGCATATGCAGAATCGGTTAAAATTTGCCAAGGAACACGTCGATTGGCCCAAAGAAAACTGGCGTAACATTCTGTGGACTGATGAGAGTAAAATTGTTCATTTCGGGTCTAGTGGTCGTCGACAGTACGTCAGACAACCCCCGGCTTCTGAATTCAAGCCACAGTACACTGTGAAGACAGTGAAGTATGGTGGCGCAAAAATCATGGTATGGGGATGTTTTTCATACTACGGTGTTGGGCCTATTTATCGTATACCAGGGATCATGGATCAGTTTGAATATCAAAATACTTGACAACGACCCCAAACACACAAGTAAGCGAGCAACATCTTGGTTCCAGACCAAAAGGATTGAGGTAATGGAGTGGCCAGCTCAATCCCCCGACCTCAACCCCATTGAAAACTTGTGGGGTGACATTAAAAATGCAGTTTCTGAAGTAAAACCCAAAAATTCACAGGAACTGTGGAATGTACTTTGTTCATCCTGGGCTGTAATACCTGGGTGCCAGAGGTTGGTTGACTTGATGCAACGCAGATGCGCAGCAGTTATCAAAAACAATGGTTATGCAACTTAGTTCAGTAATTTAAAGTGAAGTTAAATCTTGAAAAATGTATTCAGTTTATACAGTAAGTGTTTGAGTTTGAAGAGAAAAATGTCGTCACTGCTATTTTTTTGAACATATTAATATTCCTTTTATTTGCTTCCTGTAAAATAATAACACACACTTGATAAAATTGGTTAATGCTTTGATTTGGAATTGAATGTGTAATGTTTCCTCTACATTTGAAATATGGAACTAAAAGCTATTAAAAAATATTTGCACTTTATTCACTTTTTTAACGCACTGCTATTCATTTGAACACTACTGTAAATGGCCACACCACCACCTTTCTTTGGTCTGTCGGTGCGATACACGTTATAACGATTTATACAGATATCCATATCAAGAACAGATTTGGTTAGCCAGGTTTCCGAGAACACAATAACATCAGCATCCATTGATTTAGCCCAAATCCTGATCAAATCCAGTTTAGGTAAAAGGCTACGAACATTTAAATGCAAGATACCATCTGGATTTAAAATAAGATGAAGTTTGGATGCATTCAGGGCCAGGGTTTGATTGAACATTTCCTGATATTAATAGTCGCAGAATGACTAAGCGTCTTTGTTTGGTTGCATTATACACACAATAACACAGACAGTAAATAAACGAGCCAAATAAACAAGGAGGTGCAATAATAATTATTTAAATATGTAAATGTAATCATAGCATAGAACTATTCAATAATTTATCGATGTATTTATTGTTTTGATTTTCACATAACAATGAATGTTCTCACAATACCCACTCCGCGCAGTTCGCGGTTTACAGCGGCAGCAAAAGGGACAAAATCATAGATATACATTGACCTCCACTATTATTGGCACCCCTGGTAAACATGAGTAAAAAGGGTTATAAAAAATTCACCGTTTGGTGAATTAGCTTAATCTTACACTGAAAAAATTATAAAAATCCAACCTTTAATTGAAGTAAATTTATTATGAGAAAAAAAATCTTGAATCTGGATATCTTGAAGGGTTTCTTCTCCTAACTTATTTTTCCATAAAGTTCAATATGAAAATGTGTCAGGAGAAACAACCCTTAAAGTGATCCATCCATATCTACTGCATATCTGGCAGCAGAGTGATGGTTTGATACCTAAGACCCTTGATGACTTACAGCCATTTTACCAACCATGTATTCCATACTGTTCCAGCATAATTTACAGCTAAATCTAGTTCCACCCCCCAATTCCCATAGAGATCAATTCAAATACAGAGACGTTATAGTATCACTTATAAGTAAGAGTACTAGAAAATAAGATATCAAGAGTCTTTTGATGTTGTTGGGTCACAGACATCAGGAAGTCATGACATGCAAAGGATATGCAACCAAATATAAAAAATTATTACTTTATTCTACATATAACTTATTGTGGCGCCATTACTCTATTGTTACTCCATTACACCATTACATTATTATTCTGACATTTTTTGGTTTTGTTAAAAATAATGATTTCTTGATAAGGGATTTTTTTCCCATAATAAATTAACTTTAATTAAAGGTTGGATTTTTCGAATTTTTTTCAGTTTGACATTAAGCTAATTCGCGTTGGCCAATTAGAGAAAAAACTTTGGGCCGTGGAAAAAGCGCCGTTTTCAGAAAACAACGCATTTCTAGTTCTTATATAGTTCTCCTGAATTACCTCAACAAAACCTCGGAAATAAGGGGTTCATCCTGGTATTTTAATTTCCCCCATTTGTGAGATTAAGTAGTCATTGAAGCTTTTTGACAAAGTGGACTCAAATATTCGCCCTCAAAAGTGTGTAGGGGTCGTATTCGGACACAGCCTAAATTCGGTCACGGCCTATACAGAGTTGACTGGGGGATTTTCCGCTAAATGTTGCGAATAAAAAATAAAAAAAAATCGGGAAAGTTTTAGAGTAAAAATGCATGGGAGTCAATGGTAGATGTGGGATTTTAAAAGGGTGAGAAAATTGTATGGGAGTCAATTGAAGATGGAGGGTTGGGGAGTGGATTAAATCAGGCATCTGGCAACATTCGGCGTCTAAAACTGCGGCGCTCCACGCCTGCAGCTGGATGGGGTTAGTGATTAGGTTTGTGTGGGTGCCGGCACACGTGGGGGTAGAGGGCAACGAGATGGCTGATGTTTTGGCTAGGAGGGCGGTTGGGAAGGCCGATGTTGAGGTGGGTGTGAAGATGGGTAGGGCGGAGGCAAATTCAACAATTAAGGAGAGGGTTAAACGAATGTGGCAGGAGGGATGGGACCGGGAGGGCAGAGGAAGGCTTTTGTATAGGGTTCAGAAGACAGTGGGTAGGATCAGGCATGGGGGGAGGTGTAGAAGGGAGGAATCAATAATAACAAGGCTTAGGGTGGGGCATGCGGGTTTGAATGGGGGTCTAAGGGCAATAAAAAAACATCCAGATGGGCGGTGCGGGTATTGTAAGGAGGAGGAGACGGTGGAGCATGTGCTAATGAAGTGCGGGAGGTATGGGAGGGAGAGGGAGAGGATGGTAGCACGAATGAGGGAGAGTGGGGTGGAGTTTGAGATGGGGTTTTTAGATAGACACTCTGGGGATGGGGGATAAAGGCACATATTTAGATTTTTGAGGGAAACGGGTTTATATAAAAGGGTTTAGAGGATTTTGTTTGTGTTTTAATTAATGTACTGTAAGAGTTTATTTTCCTTTTGTTTGTAATCTTGGTGGTAGTTGGGTGGTTTAATTTGTTTTGTAGGATGTTTATTTTGTTTGGTTTGTGTTTAGTGGGTTGGGTCCCTGGTCCATACTCCAGTTCGGTAGGTGGCGGTAAAGCTCCTAAAGTTGGATGCAAACCGCCATAAAATAATTAAGAAGAAGAAGAAGAAGCCTGCAGCTGGATGCTATTGGGCTTATGGTGGAACAACCAATGGGCTGACCGTCCTGTGCATGTCAAATCTGTCGACTGGGTCTCATAATTTTAACACGTAACACGTAACACGTAGGCTAGTCGAGTTAGGTTCCAGGTAGGCCCTACCCTATGTGTTTTTAAGTACGATCGGAGAAATGTTGTCAAAATGGTGAAAACGAAATAATATAAATAATTTAACGTAAGTAGACAGGCTGCGAATTGAAAGAAGTTGCGTTTGCGTAGCCTAGAGTTATGGCATCGAATAGCTTTACTGGGAGAGTTCCTAAATGGGAGCGAGGAGCTCGCTTAGGACTGTGTATATTCGGTTTGGTGCTGTCAGTGTATGCTTTGCATGTTGAGGTTTCACGAGAGAGAGACCCAGAATATCGTGCGATGTGCGACCTTGCACAGTCGGTCAGTTGCTCCAGAGTCTTCACTTCAAGGTAACATTTCATATATTTAATCGTCCTCTTTTTTCACTGTCTAGAAAAGTCTGTTCTTACCTGGTAAGTCGTAGAAAATATATCCAAAACGGACCGATAAATAAAAACTATTATTCTCTGTGTTGATTTCTGATATAGGTATAGCCTACACGTTATAGTTTCGGACAAATGCGTTTCTCCATGTGTAACCTTGTTGGAGTGGCGTTTCATGTAAATTTTTTAAAGGATTGTACAGATGAAATGTATGCTTTTGTTAATTATGAACACGTTTTTTTTTTGTGTGCCTACCGTGTCAGTGAGACAATATGTAGCCTAACAGTCAAATCATGTTCTTCAAATCACTGGTTTTCTGCCGATAGTTTATCCGGGAAAGGCGGTGTTTACAGATTGCCCAATCAAAATGCCACGTGTCAACTTCACTATAGTAGCCTACCGAAATCATGGCTGCATATCAACTATACTGTAGCCTATAAGTGGCGACATATCTCAAGCATAATTGCTATTGTATTTGCTAGACACAAACATAAGTAATTTTATTCAAGAACAGTGATTTCAGTATTTTTTTGTACATTTATTTGTATGCCATTTTTTTCTAGATGGGGGCGTGGATTCGGTCTAGTTCAACATTTTGTATCGAAGGACAGTGCCCTCAATCAGCCTAACAGTGTGCTGGGTATCATCTTCTACATGTTGCAGTTGGCACTGGGTCAGTCCCCACACTGTAAACCCAGTGGATGTTGTATTTTGTACTTATTATGTGCAGTCTGGTCATAATTGTGTAAATATGCATACTTTGTCCCAGTATAGCTGTTTGTGCTCTTGGCTACACATTGCTGTGTAATACGCAAGTGCATGTAATGGAGCTTATGGTACGTCTCCCTCTATTTGTTTGCAGGTCATTCAGTGTCCAGCCGGGCAGCACTGCTCCTGGTTGTTTTATCCTGGGTGTCTGTGGCTGGCTCTTTGTACCTAGCAGCAGTGCTGGTGTTTGTTTTAAGCGATTTCTGCCTGGTATGTGTCTCAACGTACCTGGTCAACTTTGCCTTGCTGTACATTAATCTGAAGAGAAAGGTGGGACTTGAGAGGGGCAAGGAGAAGACTGGCTGATAGTTGCATGGTTGTTTGAGAAAATATCTAAACACAAGGAGAACAAACATATGAATGTCTCAGGCTGAAATGCAGACTGTCCAAGTTGTAGAAACACTTGAGTAGCTAGGAAGAAGGAGACTGACTGAGGTTATGGAACAAATTAATGACCATAAAAACAGAAAAGTTGTGCAACACAGATTATTCCCATTGACACACACTACACAAGAGAGAAATTATGTTCTGAATAGTTATCCTTTCAGTCGATCAGTAGTTATGAAGAGTATTTGTTTTACTGAAAAGTGTCAGATAATTTAACATAAATAAAGGTGGCAAGGCTATAAATTAAATGTGAAGTGCTCCATTTAATCAATACGATATACTAGTGATGGCGAAATGAGGCTTCCTGAAGCACCGAGGCATTGCAGCCAATTGTATCGCAAATATATTAATTACTCGAAGTCTCATTCAACACAGTGTACACTAGTGACACCTGCTGGTAAAAATAATTTAGAACAGCTAAATTATGGAGGTAGATTTCTATCACAAATAACAAACACAAAACTATTATCCACAATTATTTTTACCATCCACCAGAGCTGTTTTTAAGTTTTTCAGCGTAAGTCCAATTCAAGTCTCAAGTCTTTCAGCACAAGTCCAAGTCAAATCTCAAGTCTTTCAGATCATGAGACACCCCAGCATCACTTCTCAAATCGCTACAGACTAGTCTAAATAGGCCTATCAAATAAATAAAAAAAATACAAAAACGTGTAGGCCAAGGCTACAGACAAGAGGCATGGGAGCGAGTCATGCAGCAAAGGCCAGATTTGAACATACAACGTCGTGGGTGGCAAAGATCACGGAGCAGCTACCTACTCACTGAGCTGCAGAGACACACTTCAGAAAGGCATAGCTATTTCAGCGTGTACTAAAATACATATATAATTAATAATAATAATAAAAAGTTTATACTATTTTCATTCGTTTTTTGTTTTCAAAAAGGGCATTTCCCGGTATAATTGTTGACTTGTGGCGAAAGTGCCGCCGTGGTGATAAATTTACCTTAACATCTGCCCCAAATTGTAAACAGGTCGGGGATTTTTCTTCAGGTACTCCCCCTCTTTTTTTATGCCTGAGACGCCGGGGGGCTTGCCTCTATTGACAGCTGCTGTTTCGCCGTGAGAGTGATAGAGAATGTAAGAGAGAGAGAGAGAGACAGATATGATAAATGTATTTTAATATATGTGAAGTATTCCAAAGTTTGAGGAAAGTATAGGGCTGACTAGCCAACACGCAGCAGTAGGCTAGCCAACACACACACACACACACACACACACACACACACACACACACATGCAGCCAGCTAATGCAATGCTGCAGATGTTTTGCAGAATCGCAGCTATAACAACTAGGCTAGATGCAACATGTAATCAATCTATTTAAAATCGAGAGTCTCCCAAAACTGAGACTCTCGACACTATCCTCAACTCACTGAGTTAGCTAGGCTAGCAAATATTATATCCTAAGCAATGCGTGACAGTTGGTTATTACATTACATTACATTATAGGCATTTAGCAGACGCTCTTATCCAGAGCGACTTACACAACTTTTTATTACATTTATCCATTCATACAGCTGGATATATACTATCAGGAAGAGACAGCATAGATTGATCAAAGAAACTGACCTCTTTCTCTTTCTCTTTCTCTTTCTCTGCGTCTCCACGTGTTATATGGGCAAACCAACCAATCAGATATTAGAGAAATATATTATTTCGATGTGGAATTTTTTTGATTGGCCAAATCATCTGCAGCTCTAATAGCCTACTGACGATGCTACGGGCGCCGACTCCATATTGTCGGATTAGATTTATTCTGGATTTGGCTTTGGGGGCGCAGGCGGAGCATTTGGGGGGGTATTGCCCCCCGTGTCCCCCCCCTAGACACGGCCCTGTGAGGCAGTCATTTCCTGCTGCAA
>CM040405.1:23581600-23709277 GCA_022702515.1 Ilyophis sp. 1 JC-2022
TGTTATGTGCTTTTAACCGGGTTGATGCAATATATTTCCTGTATACGTACAAACCACATTGAATCTCTATCTCCCTCTTTCTCTCGTTCAGTAAAGCAAGCATCTCGGCCAGCTCGAGCTGCTCATATCTGCCCACTTTGTAACAAGCAGTTCAAGAACAGCTACAACCTGCGGCGCCACCAGTCAGTCCACACAGGAATCCGCATGAAGGACAAAGCTGCCAGAGAGAGGGAGGCGGACATGAAGGAGGGAGCAGCAGCAGCGGCTGTCGGACGAGTGGAGAGACAGACTGTGCCTCTCTCTTTACTCCATCTCTCTGTCCCCCCACCTCTTCCCCCTCTTGCCATGTCAGTTCCTCATCCACCTGTTCTAGGAAATCAAGAAGGTGAAGTGGTTGCCATGTCAATCACTGCAGCTACTGTTGCCATGGCTGGCCCTCCTCCTCCTACTGCTGCTGTAGTGGTTGCTGGGCAAACGGTACAGGTGCGTTTGCACTTTTCAAATGTCAAAATTGAAACCCAAGCTCAGCTGCCCAGTTTTGCACTGAAGTAGTAAGATATCAAGAAGCCGTTGTGCTTCATTAATATTTCAGCTTTCTGTGCGGTATTGGTAATTGTGTGCAGTCAAGTACACTACATACAATCTAACTTCTGTACAAACCCTGCAGAGACGATATGGCGGGAGAAAATGCTTGCTAAGCACACATCTTGCACTGCACAGTTGCTGAACACATTGGCATGATTTAATTTTCAATGTTCTAACAAACGTGATGGTCTTGTGCCAGGGTGGACTGGCCACAGGTGCCACAGGTACGGTTTGTATTTGCATTTCTCAGGTAGATGCCGAGAGGTCAATATACACATTTATTACTATCAGACTTAAATGGTAATTAAGTTTTTTATTTTTTATTTTTTCTTGGACCTATTTTTACAAACTATTTCCACCATGCTGATCGGTAATAAATAATTATTTTGTCACATCTTTCTTTTTCAAGCTTTGGTCATCCAAAGAACCACTCCGCTCTGCTTTACAATGGAGATGAATGGGTTCACAAAAAGTTATTGTTTCCAGTGGTGTGTGGCTCACCTTTGGGGCATTCCATCAGAAATCAATCACGTTTTAGGTTTGAACAAGTTTTTTTATACATGTTAACCTATGAGAGAGTGTTAAACTGTGGTTTGATTACCCAGAATGACTAACCATTCAGGAGACGGGTCCTCAAAGTTGACCCATATTGGACCCCCACCCTACCTAAAGGCTTTTTCTTTCTTCTTCAAAAATAAACATAAGAGTATGGTTCTATTATTATCGTAAAGCTTACAAAGAAGGTTATCCACAATTTCAAAGTAATAAATATGCAAATTAGGTAATTTTTTTGTCCTTAAATCTTAATTTGTGTCAACTCCGATTTTTTTTTCCTTTAATTTTTTTATATCTTATAGGATAGGCACTTTACATCTCCTGAAGTTTTTATGTTGTGACCGCTATCGGTTGAGCAACAGCAGACTTCTGTGTATATGGTGGGTAGCTCAGTCTAACACATTAATACTTCAGTTTTCCAATTTTTTATCATCACATGACTGAAAAACGGAAAATTAAAATGAAATTACATAATAAGGAAGCCCATGTCAGCACAAATGTGTGTAATGCAGTGCGAAGATCTTTACTTTTTATTTTTAAGCCACTGGTCAAGGGCTGAGGATGCTTTGCTCATCTCATTTGGACTTAGACAGTATTTTTTGTTTCTCATTTGGACTTAGACATGTATTTTTTGTTTCTGTGGATGGCTCCACTGATGTGAGCACATTGCCAAAATCAACCACGAGTTGATCAGGGTGACTAGGGAAGATCCCTTTGTGTGCAAGAAGTTAATTTCTACCTGATGCTGCTTCAGATCAGCAGACTACCATTCCAAGCCACCAGTCTGGCATACTGAATTGTGACCTCGCCTTTGATTTCTTCAAAGGTCAGGGCATCGTCTTCAACTGTGATTGGTTCTTCTGTTTGAGTTGTTGCAGAGAAGAACTTCCGTGCCATGCATAGGTTTGTATTTGGTCCTGAATTTGGCGTTGTAAACTAGCTCGAGAGATTGTTTAAAACACCCATTTCAGGACCAAATACAAACTCCACATTACCTCTTTGCTAATGACAATGTCCCCTCTGTTGAAGTGGAATACTTCACAATATTCCAATGACTTGCTGAGAACAAATTTCTGAAGCTGCATTTCAGTCAAGCAAGAACTTTACCAGGCATTAGGAATGTCCACTACTTTCAACCCATTTCCAGGACGAAGGTCATAGCATGGCAGTTTTTCTACGCAACAAGTCAGATGGCTGCAGTACAGGCCTGGCATGTTTATGGGTTGCTGACTTCAGGCAGTCATTGATTGCAAAGGATTTGCAGCCAAATATTAAATATGATTACGTACATTTTTCCAATTACTTTTGGTACCATAAAATGGGGGGAGGGGGGGGGGAAATGTATGAAAAGAGCTACAATCGCTACACAATTCACCCAATATGGATATAAACACCCTGAAATTAAAGCTGAAAGTTTTCACTTTAACCTCACTGTTCCATTTCACATCCAATGTGCTGGAGTACAGAGCCAAAACCACAAAAAATGCATCACTGTCCAAATGCAATTAAAATTGGACTGCACTGTAATTATAATTTCAGCAAATAAATGTAGACTTTTCGCTTCCAAATAAAAGGTTGAAATAAACTGGACTTGTTTGAGGTAAATTTAACCTGTAACTAAATATGCCCCCATTGGACCCCATTGTAAAGCAGTTTTTTGGGTGACCAAAGCTCGAGAAATAAAGATGTGACAAAAGTATTATTATTTATTATTACTGATCACCATGGTGGAAATAGTTTGTAAAAATAAGTCCAAGTCAAATAAAACTGGAATTGCCCTTTAACTATTGCAAATGTGATATGATACAAAATGCAGCTTCCTCATGTCCTTTCAGCAATACTCTGGTTACAAATGAGTTTTAGAATTGACTTCCAGGTCCTTTTATTTGTTTTTAAACCACAGCAGGGTTTAGTATACATACAGTGCAAAGACACTGAATTAGCTTAATCTCACACTGAAAAAATTAGAAAAATCCAACCTTTAATTGAAGTAAATTTATTCTAAGAAAAAAAAAAATCCCTTTTTAACAAAACCATGTGTGCATCCCTGCATTTAATACTTTGTACAACATGGTGGAAGCTTGATTTTGTGTTCAGTTAACCATTTTTGTGTTGATTTGGACGTATGTTTTGGATCATTGTCCTGCTGGAAGATCCAACGACGACCCAGTTTTAGTTTCCTGGCAGAGGCAGCCAGATTCAGATTTAAAATCTCTTGACATTTCATGGAGTTCATGATGCCATGTACCCTAACAAGGTTCCCAGGGCCTTTGGAGGAAAAAAAGTCTCACAGCATCAAGGAACCTCCACCATACTTAACAGTGGGGATCAGGTTATTTTCGTTAGAGCCATCTTTTTTTTTACGCCAAACCCACCTTGAGTGTTGGTTGCTGAAAAGCTCAATTTTCATTTAATCTGACCATAGAACACGGTTCCAGTCAACGTTTCAGTAGCGTTTAGCAAACTCCAGGCGCTTTTGTGGTGAAATGACTGGAAAGGATTTTTTCTGGCATGCCTTCCAAATAATTAGTTGGCATGGAGGTGACGTCTAATGGTAGTTTTGGAGACTTGATGACCCCAAGATGCTACTTTCCTCTGTAATTCTCCAACAGTGATCCTTGGGGATTTTTTTGCCTCTCTTACCATCCTCCTCACTGCGTGGGGGCAAAATAAACTTGGGTCCTCTTCCAGGCAAGATTGTAACAGTTCCAGTTGCTTTGAACTTTTTAAGTATTGCCCTAAAGGTTGATATGGGCATTTTCAGGTGAGTAGCTATTTTTTAATAGCCATTCCCTGACTTAGGAAGCTCAACACACTTTTCCCTCATTTGATTTGTGTGTTCTCTTATCTTTCCCATGCTGATGTATGAATAAGGAAATATAGCCTCTGTGTCACCTCATATTTATACCCCAGTGAAACAGGAAGTCATGGATTACTGCTTGAAAGTTCCTAAACATTCTGATCAACTTTAAAAAGTAAAATATAAATGGAAAAAATGCTTCAGTTACATTTAGTACATTTCTAAGGGTTTGTTAAAAATAATAATTTCTTGATTTTTTTTTTCTCAGTATAAATTAACTAAATTAAAGGTTGGATTTTCAAATTTTTTCAGTGTGAAAAAAAAAGGTGAATTTTTTATAACCCTTTTACTCATCTTTACCAGGGGTGCCAATAATTGTGGAGGGCACTGTATCTGTTTCATTAATTAATTACTTGTGTCAGCCTAAACGAAATCTGCGATCTAATAAGTCTTCTCTATGTTCCTGCACTTTGGAACATTCTGTCTGAAGCATCGGCGACTGTACATTAGGGGCATGTGAGGCATTGCCCCACCAAGTGGCGCTGTTGTGCAAGTTACTCATAACAACTTATACACATGTAATATAAAATAGCGATTAAATGGTAAAATCAACATGTTAAAGTAAATTTGACTGTCACACAGTCATTTTGGTGATACTTTGAATAATTTCTTTACAGCTTGAGTGTCTGTAGGCCTCTGTGTATGTGAGCGCGCTGTGCTGACGGAGCTGTCAGTTTCTCCATCCGGTGGGGCAGTGAGCAATTTACCCCACTGTTTCTATGGGAACACAAGCAGCGTGCGTAGCGAACATCCATTGGCAAGAGGGGCAGAAACATTCCTGCTGAAATCCGCTTAGTAACAGGTGGTTGAAGAAAATAAAAAACTGTTTTATGTACGTGGTCGTGGGCTGACGTGACCTTGGATGTCACGTAACCAGGAAAGGAATACAGTGTTATGAAGCCGATTCATTTTATGTAGCTAATACCAGAGTAGCTAAGCTATTACAATGAAAACTGTGGATTACTTGCTTGTGTTTATATATGTAAAAAAGTATGTGTTTTTACAAAACAACAGCAACGTATTAGCCGCGACCCGTGAGTGCGATAGGTAGTGCTGTGGAAATGTCGACGTTGCTGGACAGACACAATTGAATAAGAGAATCTCTTCAGGCTTCATCAGAAAAAAAAGGTGGAGTTTCATACTACGTAGGATATTTGGTTTCTTAAACTGTTTATATCAAATTTTGTAGAACAAAAAGGTTTATACCGAAAGTACATCGGGTAGGCTACTGCAGCTTACATAGTACAGTAACTTAGGCTACGCATGGGAAAAGACACTGAATATTTATTTACAACTTACAATTTAATAATACGGCATTGTTCCTGTATCTGAACTTTTTTTTTTTTAAGTGGGTAGAAACAGTGCATTTTATGCATGTTATGGCAAGATGAAGGTTGTAAACAGTTTTGGGCTATTAATAGCACCCTGCTATTGTATTGCTCTGCAGTGCAACTTGAGAGGGTGATGTATTCGCAAGCGGCGACACTGTGTAACAATCCTGCATTGGAATTTTTGGGACTTCAGAGAAATATGAATACTATAATTTAGACATCGACGACTACCACTAAGGCCGTCACCGTGGATAGGGCTAATAGGCTGCATGTTTGTGCTGAAAGAGCGCATTACACTTGATGCAGCATTTGTTGTAGTTATAGCCCAATGGTTCGTATTTTAGTATAAAGGTTGTAAATCTAATCGAGAAATTGTGATATTAAAGTGAGTAGTCTAATTTCAGTTGCACGCCATTGTTTGATGTGTTATTGAAGATGGTTTGTGGGGGGGGGGGGGGGGGGTGTCAATTGGTTTTTGAAATGGGCACCCAAATGGCAAGGGCTGCCTATATGTGTGTGTGTGTGTGTGTGCATGTGTGCGCGCGCACGTATGTCTGAGTGTGTCCGTGCGTCTTTGTGTACGCACACTGTCCCCCAAACATGTCGTGTCTCAGTCGCCACTGGTCAAAAGATATTAAAGTAGTGGTTCAAAGCCAGTAACTGTTTTTCTCTCTTCCTTGGCAGCGCGCGACTAACCCAAGCCCAAACCCAGTGCGCAAGAACCACGCTTGTGAAGCCTGTGGGAAGGCTTTTCGGGATGTGTACCACCTGAACAGACACCGCCTGTCCCACTCAGATGAGAAGCCTTACTCCTGCCCCATCTGCCAGCAGCGCTTCAAACGAAAGGACCGCATGAGTTACCACGTACGCTCCCACCAGGGCGGCGTAGAGAAGCCCTACGTCTGCCCCCACTGTGCCAAGGGCTTCTCACGGTGAGGACAGGGCAGTGCTGCAGGACTGGTTTATGCAGAACACATTGAGAGAGAGCATATACCCATGCTTGATTTGTAGCACACAGAACTGGGGGGTATTTCACAAAGCAGGATTACCGAGTTAGCTGGATAACTGCACTGAGTAAAACCCGGAACCCTCCCAAATCTGGAACGTGGACTGAAGTAAAAATAGCCATTGCGGATTTTACGCAGTGCAGTTATCCAGCTAACTCAGTAACCCTGCTTTGTGAAACAGGCCCTGATCTCCACAGAATCCACCTTATTCCTTGTGATTTCTGTGTTGTGAATGCATTGTTTGAACTTTTAATTTTAGGCCTGATCATCTGAACAGTCATGTGAGACAGGTCCATTCGAAAGAGAGACCCTTCAAATGTGAGGTAAATGATTGTATAAGATACTGTATATGATTTAATTCATATTTAGATATTTTCTAATTGTATATCTTTAAAACTGTTGGTACACACATTCAATTAATCATAATACCTAACAGAAACAATGTCCAGTGTGAATAGTTTTACTGTGTTTAATTTGTCCCCCTGTGTAGACCTGTGAGTCTGCGTTTGCTACACGTGACCGACTCCGAGCTCACATGATCCGCCATGAGGAGAAGGTGCCATGTCACATCTGTGGCAAGCTGCTGTCTGCTGCTTACATCACTGATCACATGAGGGTGCACAACCAATCACAGCACCATGCCTGTCACCTCTGCAACCGCAGTGAGTGCCTCTGTCCATTTTAAACATTTGCCCATCAATTAAAAAAACGAATCATTGAATTAGTTGTTTTTGCTTTTGTGATTTCAGAAAAAAACTTCCGCACACATTTTTTATGCTGCTGGAATGTTGTAAGAATATTGTTTTATTGGGTGTGTTGAGTACCATGCTGGAAGGTAGAATGTCAAAGCTGGAATTTCAACTTTTATTTGAGAAGTTTGTTACTACTACTGTACACTGCGATTGAGGGTGTTATTAAAGATGCACAATGTGGAAACTTGGTCAACGTCAATACCCGATATTTATCTGGCCATGTTTAGCCAATGCCCATGCCAATACCACTCACGGTTACATTATAATGCAAGTGCAAAGTGCAACCAAGTAGATGAGCACAGGTGTGAAATGATGTAGGAAAAATTTAAAAAATCTATTTTTATAACAAAATATTTCAACTTGCTTTTTTATTAAGCAGAGTCTATTATTTATGTATTTATTTATTTATTTATTTAACCAGTCTCGAGAGCTACTGAGTCTCTGTCGCATTGCTTGGTCTGGCTGGTAAATTAAATGGTAAATTAAAAATGTATTTAAGAGGTTCAGATGACAGTGATTAGGCTATTATTTCGGAACAACATTTTGACTTGATTTACAGTTTCAGCGGTACATCAAACACATTGGGCCCTATCTTACACCCGGCGCTAACCTAAACGCAAGTGTCTGTGTTATCTTACACCCGGCGCTGGGTTCATTATAACGTCTAGCACTCACGTTGTTTAACTACCATGTATTTTTGCGCCCGTTGCGTGTTGGTCTTAAAATGAGTGGCCAGGATTATTTTTGGCTTATTGCTATCTTGAGCCAGCAAAAATCGCTTGCGCTAAAAGCACCACAAACCTGGTCTAAAGTCATGTCGCAGTTGCTTGTTATTTTAACGGCACATATAATTGCGTCTACATAGGCGTGTGCACAACGCGCGTACACCCTCCTGTCTGTTACACACAGGGGCGCGCACAAGCATGACTAAAATATCTAGATTACAATGTGAAATATTATTATTGTGTAGGCTATATTAAAAAATGCATAATAATAAAAGGGACCATAGGTGAAAGACCACATACCTGTCCCTCAGCGAATGGGAAAGCCTCATTAAATTGCTTTCAGCCCACTCCATCAACATTCAGACGATGTGTGATGGTATGTGTAAGGTTACATGTATAGACTATTCACAATTACCCTGGATCAAGGTATATTTGCCAATAGTTCCTGTAGGCTAATCTTCCAGGGGGACAATCTTCTCTTACGGGACAATGGCTATCTATTGAAAACTTTGCTGATAACACCGATATCAAGCTTAATGCGCGAATTGTCATTCAATGGGGAAACTCGCACCCTGCAATAGACAGACATTTGAGTTCTGAAAATGCGCTTCAGATGTCATTACAATACAGCTCTAGGCCTATAGCCTGTAAGTAAATGGTTATCAAAAACTATCAAAACCTTGTCCAGTGAATATTGCATTTATTGTTTTTCAAATAGCCTAGGCTACTGGCTACAGCGGATTCGCTGTGCATAAGGTTTTTAATGCCATTGTCTGCATGTGTGCTTTAACTTCATGCAGGAGGTCATGAAGGAGGTCTGTTTCACCTGCTTTAAATTGCACTTTTCACTGTCTTCTCGGGAAAGTGGACTTGTTTTTAAAGCATTGAATAGAATAGAATAACTTATTTTCCCGTTATGGAACTTCAGTTGTAGTTTCCTGCAGTAAAAAAGGCATAGACAGTGGGGCAGACCCACAAACACAAACAAACATGTTAAATAAAGACATTCAATTGAATCAGATGTTTCACATTATAGTGAAGGTATGTGTGATTAAGCTGCTAGTAAAACGCGTTGGTCACATTTTCATAAGCAGGACATTATAAAACAAGGGGAAATATGTGTGGACCTCTGGGTTGCCAACCTAACAGCTTTATTGTATTTTCCTAAGGTGAGACGGAAGCCATTGGTAGCTTATTCTCAGCTGTTGCAGGTGCTTTTAATGAAATTTAACCGCATATATTTTGTAAAATAACAGCACTGTCGGGAATTACCGGGAACTCATAATGGTTAGTCCAAATAATATTGATGCATATAGCCTAATCCTTGATCGCACTAAACACGCACAAGCATGTCTGTTTCGCCATCATATAAGCAATCCGCCAAGGTGGAAAAGCAGGCTTTTAAAGAGAATGGGATATGACATTTTGATTGTTTTATTGCATGTCACGCCCAAGACACACCTATAATTAATGAAGAGACTAGGTTCAGCCCATTTGCACGTTGCGCCGTGCTTGGCGCCCAAAATACACGCCGGTAAACTAGCAAAAATGGACACGCCCTAAATGCACGTTACGCCATACGCTTAGACAAAGCACTAAAATCGCCAAGATAGAGCCTCTTGTCTCTCTCTCGGCTGCTTGTGTATTGCTTCATTATTTCAGACAAATTATGATAAGTTAACCCCTTCTTGCAGATGCCTAGTGGCCAAGACGCCGGCGTTGTGACATTGCTCACCTGAGACATACATTGCTCCTGCAACGAAACTATGAGTGGAAACAACAAACTCCATGTTCTAGCTTTATTAGTACACGATTTGTGGCAACAATACCGAAGTATTATACTATAGTTTTTCTAAATGCCACTGTTGTCATGTAGCTAGTTAATTTAACAAGCAACCGCCCGCCCAGTCTCACCTGCAACTGTGCCTACCCATGCGTGACACAGTGGACAGTAGCGGCTGTTTGTGAGTTCATGAAAATATTTTTTCACCACCAAAATTTGTATTTTGTCATAGCAACAAGATAAACCCGACAATAGCCCAAGCGTATGCCAAAACAGCCATGAAAAGCCCTGATAACTCAATTGTAAAATAAACAAGTGAAATTCTTGTGTAATTATACCACGTCATTCTACTATGAATATCTGCTATTAAAAATGAAATAAATATACAATCCTACCATTGGTTTTAAACATAGAGATGTCTCTTTCATGATTCAGTGGTCATTTATTGTCTTGGACAATCCGTTTGAGAAATACCCAGCACTTTATAACGCGAGTACAATTCCTGTAACCTCACAAGACTGCTTGTAATAATGCGGTTGGTTTCGCTGGCTACATATGTACGTTAGTTTTTTCCACTCGACCATTGTCTTGTGCAATATGTTTGATATTGTTATTTTCGCACTTTCAGTGTATTGGTGGCCCAGTCATGTTTTATGTTTGATGTATTGATTTTTATTGAGTGTCTTTCTGGGCTATACTCATCACTTATGGCATGGAAAATACTCATTCCAATTAACTGTACGCTGATATGTGCAAGATGAATGTAAAATTTAACTAACGAGTAATTATGAATGGGAATTTTTTTTTTTTTAAACTACAGAAAAATGTGATCCCAGAACATGCAGCAAAAGATAACATACTGTAGAGCAGTGATTTTCAACCACTGTGCCGCGGCACACTAGTGTGCCGTGAGAGATCGTCAGGTGTGCCGTGGGAAATTATCTTATCCTATTAACTTCACTTAATTAGTAACACTTTTGGTTGGTGGTGTGACTCAGGATTTTTTTTTATGTAAAAAATGTGCCTTGGCTCAAAAAAGGTTGAAAAACACTGCTGTAGAGTACATACAAAAGTTATGTTTTATTGAGGTATAAGAGTGAATGATTAGGCTAAATATTTAGGTGTGTGTACCAATGTTTTCATCTTAACCCCTTTGCGCAGATGGCAAATTTGGTCAATTCTCACCTATTTTGGTGGTGCTCTGTTTTAGGCTTTATAAATTATAAATTACACTGGTACAGTATGGAACACATGGCTGTAAGTCATCAAGGGTCTGAGCTATCGAACGAGCCCCAAACCATCACTCTGTTGCCAGATATGGAGTAGATGTGGATGGATCACTGCAAGGGTTATTTCTCCTGACTCATTTTCCTATAGAACTCTATGGGGGAAAAAGTCAGGAGAAACAACCCTTAAAGGGATCCATCCACATCTACGCCATATCTGGCCGCAGAGTGATGGTTTGGGGCTCGTTTGATACCTTAGACCCTTGATGACGCACAGCCATTTCATTTGTTCCATACTGTACCAGTGTAATTTACAGCTGAATCTAGTCTCACCCCCCAATTCTCATAGAGATTAGTTCAAATGCAGAGAGGTTATAGTATCGCTTGTAGGAGTACCAGAAAATATGATATCAAGAGTCTTTTGATATTGTTGGGTCACAGACATCAGGAAATCATGGCATGCAAAGGATATGTGACTAAATATTAAAAATGATTACTTTATTCTACATTATGTTAAACTGTCCAATATTTTTTTGATGCCTGAAAATGGGGGGGACTATGTACAAAAGGTTCTATAGTTTCAAAACGGTTCATCCGATATGGATCCACAAATTAAAGCTGACAGTCTGCACTTCAACCTCATTGTCATTGTATTCTTTCAAACTCAAAGTGCTAGAAAAATGTGCCACTGTCCAATTCATTATGGTGCTCACTGTATGTAGCTCTCAGTATTTTATTGCAAACTAAAGAAAAATCTTGTTTTATAATTTTTTGTATTTTTCCAAAGTTTCTTTGCATTTGTGGCACTTTATTTTGATCTAAATTATGAAAACAAACTAATCTAAGTTAGTATTGTAAATGTTACAACTGTCTTGTTTCAGTTAAAACATTTACCACATTTCTGTGATGCTCATACCTGGAGTTATAAAGTCTTAAATATAACAGCCCCTAAATAGGTGAGAATTTACCAAATTTGGCATCTGCGTGAAGGGGTTAAGCTATTATGACCGATATCACCTCAATATTATTGTGCATCCATGGCATTTAGAAATACTGTATTTGACTTATAATTGGACTGTTACATGAGTGTCCTTTTGTAGCCCAAGTGGTAATGTGTAGTCTGCACTTTTAGCATATTGTGTAGTGAGGTTGGGCGATATATTGTGCACGATATTATATCGATATACAGTGCAGTCCATAAGTATTGTAACAGTGAAACAATTTTTGTTGTTTTGGCTCTGTACTCCATCACATTGCATTTGAAATGAAACAATGGAAATGAGTTTGAAGTGCAGACTGTCAGTTTTCATTTAAGGGTATTTACATTCATATCCAATGATCCTTTGCTGGGGATTTTCCCTGGTGAGGCACTGCCAGGCCTGTACTGGTCTGCCAGGTCTGCTAAATTAATGTAATGTACTGCAGCCACCTTCAGTTTCTGTTCGTTTCAGGGGATTTTTGCCTTCAGTGTTGTCTTCCGCTTGTGAAACCCATGTTTAGTTGGATTCAGGTCAGATGATTGACTTGGCCAGTCAAGAACATTCAAATTTTTGGCCCTGAAAAACTCCTTGGTTGCTTTAACAGTGTGTTTGGGGTCATTGTCCTGCTGCAAAGTAAAGCGCTGTCCAATTAATTTGTATAGCAAATATAATTTATATAATTTATATAAATCTTTAAATGGTTATTTAAAACATGTTTTAAACGTAAACGTAAATTACAAGAAGACACCAGTGACCACTCGGTGAGTTTCCCGTCTTTGAAAACGAGAGTTTATGGTGTTTTTTGATTTTCTATATGCCTATCCAGATCCATTGTGTCAGTTAGCTGTGACATGAGCAATGAGCAATACTCAAGACTGCACAGTTCGTCAAAATGTTGATATGGACCATTGTATATGATCGTAAATAACCTTATAACAGGGCTTATAATGCTATATACCAAAGCCTTTAATAAGGCTTTGTTCCACAACTCGTTTTTTTTACTGTACTTTTAGGCAAACTAACATGGCCATTCTGTTCTTGAGACTTACCAGTGGTTTGCATCTTGCAGTGAACTGTCTTGAGGTTATACTGGTGTAGTCTTCTCTATATTTTAGTCTTTGACATGCCTAGCAATGCCTACATCCTGGAGAGTGTTCTTGATCTGTTTGACAGTTGAAGTATTCTTCGGCCATCCACCAGGGCTCCAGACTTTTTTTCACCATCGTCCCGGATCCGTCCCGGATCCCGGATCCGTCCCGAGAAACCATTTTAACCGTCCCGAAGTCAATGTGGACCATCCCAAATATAAAAAGATATTTTTCTACATTTTCATTAGTTAATTAGTGATTGTTGGCATGGCCAACATTAAACACTGAGATATGACAGATGTAGGCTTTATAGAATATGTAGTGAAAAGTACCATGACAAATGCAACCAATATTCCTATGAGGCTGTTTTGATGCTTGGTGTTACTGTAGTAGGCTATGCTAATTTGCAGAATACTTTTGAACTGTCAAGTTTTTTGTTAGTAGGCTAGGCTAACACTGATGAATCTTCACTGGCAAGACAGTTTAGAAACAGATGACCGTCTGAGCGTCACTGTTCAACGTGTTGTTAAAGGGTAACAAAGCACTAAAACCACTTATTTTAGATGAGAACTGATACATTTTTTCTAAGTGTTACTGATTGATTCTGGTCCAAATCTTGACATTTTACTGCAGTCAGCGCAAAACAGCGTAAACCCAAAGGATCTGGCTCAAAAGTGTCTCTAGTAGTAAAACGTTAGGTACTGCACGTCCAGTCTGTCATTGACCAGAAACTTCATCCAGCTGACGTATGACTCCCAGTGACGAAATTGAAACCGTTACAGCTACACCCTGAAGTTTTCGAGCGAGGGCTGGCTACGCCCCAGCTATAAAAGCAAATCTCAAACCGGTCATGCTGGATGATGTTGCAGGCAGCATAACATTCGCCACGGCGTCTCCAGACTATTTCACATCTGTCACATGTGGTCAGTGTGAACCTGCTCTCATCTGTGAAGAGAACGGGGCGCCAATGGCGAACCTGCCAATTCTGGTGTTCTCTGGCAAATGCCAATCGAGCTGCATGGTGCTGGGCTGTGAGCACAGGTCCCACTACAGGACATCAGGCCCTCATGCCACCCTCATGGAGTCTGTTTCTGACAGTTTGGCCAGAAACATGCACATGAGTAGGCCACTGGAGGTCATTTTGTAGGGCTCTGGCAGTGCTCCTCCTGTTCCTCATCGCACAAAGGAGCAGATACCGGTCCTGCCGCTGGGTTGTTACCCTTCTACGGCCCTGTCCAGCTCTCCTTGTGTAATGGCCCGTCTCCCGGTGTCTCCTCCACACTTGAGATTGTGCTGGGAGACACAGCAAACCTTCTTGCGACGGCACGTATGGATGTGCCATCCTGGAGGAGCTGGACTACCTGTGCAACCTGAATGGGCTGCAGGTACCGCCTCATGCTACCAGTAGCGACAAGGGCACTAGCAAAATGCAAAACTAGAGAAAAATCAGCCAGGAAGGATAAGGAGAGAGAAATGGTCTGTGGCCACCACCTGAAAAACCATTTACTTTTTGGGGGTTGTCTTGCTGTTGCCTCTCCTGTCCATCTGTTGTCACTTTCATTTGCACCAAAGCAGGTTAAATTGATTCACAATCGTTTACGCTTCCTAACTGGACAGATCGATGTCCCAGAAGTTTAATTGACTTGGTGTTATACTGTGTTGATTAAGTGTTCCCTTAATTTCTTTGAGCAGTGTATATAGCTAGCTTACGGTTTAGCTTTTTTGAATATTCCAGTAAGTTATTGTAACCTTTTTCTTTGGTATATTTTTTAATATATTTTTTATAGTTAGCTTGATAGTCCTTTGTTTTTTGGTAGTTCGTTTTTACGTACGTAGCAGTGGGTAACATCCGCAACTGTGACAGGAGTAAGAAGTGCCTAAGTTTCTAAACGTTTGTCTTGCTTTCGAGTGCAGAACCTTTATATGGTTCTAGATGGAAATATTTGAAGTTATATTTATCCCATATTTTAAAAAGAAAACATATTGTCTAACCATCTAAAGTCCAACATCGGGGCGTGGGAATATCACCCGTCATTTTGATAGTTATCTAGATAGTTTGAAATTGAACACAATCAAGTGGGCAGTATAACAAACTACTGCTATGCTACTGTCTCAGGAACAGGAGAAAATTAACAAACGCACTTGATCATCGCTGTATCTCTCTGTAGCGGGAGTAAATTACACGGTATCAAAACCAAATTGGCATAAGCGAAGGCTCCGCTGTGATGCAATTGGCGTTACAAAACTGGCTGTTTTGTTTGCCTTACTCCCCTAGCTTTCAGTCGTTCCACAATCGTCTGGAAAACGTTTCAGTCATGGACAGTAGCCTACCATCAATGAGTTTTATAATATCCCTTTCCCGACTTATATTGAATAATTCTGATTTCCACTTCTGTCCAGTGACCATCGTTTTGTTAGTTGCGTTTTTAATTAGTCCCTCACACCACAGATTTTAGCCAACGTTAAACAAGTGAAATGTGCTGAACAGGCCTAGGTCCTTTCTGGAGAGCAGGTTTCTGCAGCATATGGTACCATCACTGCCATTGCATAGCACCTTAATCTAGATCAGGGGAAAGTTATTTTAAGTTTGGCTAAAGTTTTTATAAGTTTGGCTGTGGAGTGCTGATGCCAGCCTGAAGGCAGCCAAACACATCAAGGCAGCAACCTGATGGAAGGGACTTTGTAAGTATGAAGCCATGTCCCCTGTTGCTTCAATTATTCTCCAGATCCCCCTTAACATCAGCTGCATCATAGCAGAACTGGTCCCTGTTTGGTGGAACATACAGCAGATTGTGCAGCAGGCTGACAAACAAAATAGTTTAGGTGGTAAAATTATTTTTATGAACTCCCATATAGATGCTATCAGGCCTCGAAATATGCTCCCGAAATTTAATCTGTGCAACCTCGAAATATAATTGGGAGCATTTGTGCGTGTGCAAATAATTGTTCTGGTGCTACCTTCCCCCCCCCCCCCAGTCGAACGTCCCTTTCTCTGAGTCTGTACATTCGCTAGTTAGTACACTCAGTATGTGTCTTGTGAGCTGACAGTGACCATTCTAACCAATAAAATGTGAGCTTGACGTTCTTACCTCTAATGTGTCTGTCACGTGACACAGAGAGCTAACGCGTGAACTAATGTTACCTGAAGACCTGAAGTTTTTGATCAAATTATTAACGTTACCTAACTAGCTAAATTGGTAACGTTATCGAACGCTAAAAAGATGAAGTGAACGATTACGGTATTTTTTTGTAACGTTACTAAAACGTAACTGATGTAGTCGCTGTGGCTGCTGAAACAGTTGGTGGTGGCGATGTGGATGCACCAGCATCGAAGAAGGTGTACACTTTTCGGAGAGAGTGGCTAAAGGACTTGGGTATGAGAGCGGCGCAATGCACTGTGTACACTGTAAAGCCTGTGGGACGGAGATCGCAGGTAACAGTGCGTCAATGGAGTTAACACATTTTAAGCGTGAGAGCTTAACTAAGCACGGAGACAGCGCGAAACACAAGAAATGTGTGGCAACGAAGAATTCAGGCTTGATTGGTCAGGATTGGAATCAGTGTCGAGCAGGGGTTCCCAAACCGGTGCTGGAGTCCCCCTGTGTATGCTGGTTTTTGTTGCAACCACAGTTGCAATCCCAGAATATTAACAAGCTGTTAATTTCTTAATTAGGTGCTTGTCATGTTTAGAGGAATTATTGACCCTCTTAAGCCACATTATATCATATGGCTATGGATGCCATGTAGAATTAACACCCCATGTTCACATTGTGCTTATTGTGCTATATTATTTAAAAGAGATAAGAAAAGTATTTAACGGATCCATTTAAAGACTGATTTAAATCAATAGGCTTCTAATTGGTGAAAGTGTGAACACATGGCCACTAAAACTAACCATTTGGTAGATAATGAAGAATTCAAACACAAAGCAAATGATAACAAACCAAACCTGCATTGTGTTAATAAGCTTTAAAAAAAATTATGAGTTAACAGCATGTGTTCAACAACCTAATTAGGAGCCTATTGATTCACTCTTTAATTTGATCAGTTAAAATAAATAATTTTGTAACCTCTTTTTATGTAATTGTTGCAATATAGCACAATAAGCACAACCTGAACATGGGGAGTTTATTCTACATGGCATGCATAGCTATTTCTGACATAATGTGGCTTAAGAGGATGAATAATTTCTCTAAACATGAAAAGCACTTAATTAAGAAAAATTGACAGCTTATTAAAATTCTGGGGTTGCAACGAAAACCAGCATACACAGGAGGGCCCCAAGACCGGTTTGGGAACCTGTGCTGTAGAGGGTCCTCCTCTGGAGACGTTCGATGCCTCGGTCTCAGTGAAGAGATGGATGGAAGAGGGACAGAGAGACCAAATTTTAAATCCTGGCCCAGGAAATTGCATAAAGCCCCAGTGGTGGCCTACCATGTGTTTTTAAGGCTACTTTCACCGTTTTATGTTACTTATTTTAACCGTACTGTTATATTGTCCTTTTATATCAATAAAAAAAATCTATTACATATATTGTTGGTGCTCCTTACATTTTGGTGGGTGCTCCTAAATTTTTGCTGGTGCTCCTAACTTTTTGAAGTTGGGAGCACCAGTGCTACCAAGTAAAAAAGTTAATTTCGAGCCCTGGTTATTGTCCACTATCACGTAGGTATAGTTGCAGGCGAGACTGGGTGGAGGGGTTGCTTGTTAACTGGACTAGCGACGCAACATAGTTACACTTAGAAACTCCGTGTTCGGAGGAATTGTCACGAATCATGTACTAATGAAGCTAAAACATGGAGTTTGTTGTTTTCACTCATAGGTTGCAGGAGAAATTAATATCTGAATTGAGCAAAATCTTGGTGCCGGCGCCATGGCCACTAGGGGATCTGCGTGAAGGGGTTAAAGTTAACAAACTGCACTTGAAAAAAAACACAAAAAAAACATAAATGTGTTCACATTGTTGTAAATTAACGCCATGTTTGTTGAAATTGCTTAAAACCCATGATTTTCTTCCTAACAATGTGCCCAAAGTACATGCTGTGACCCTTCAAGGCCCAATACATTAAAAAAACAAAGACATACTTGCAATTGATGAAAAATATTGTTAAGCGTATAAATTCCCAAAAGTACCTAAAAATTTCCCAAATTACCTCAAGATTCCTCAAAAAGGAAACTTTATAACCCTAGCTGCGATATAGCGTGGGAAATTACTTACCATTAGCCCTCCCACCCCTATTAGCAGTGATTGTCTCACCCGTGAGCTGCCACATGAGGTAAAAACATCATCAACAAACAATTTGATAAACAACACAAAAAAATGAGTGAGGAGAGACTAGAAGAAACTGAGGCTTCAGTTGGGGGAAATAATCAGAAACAAATTTTTAAAAATTGAAATACCTACAATTCTATCCCTATGATTTCAATGTTATAGCGACAATATTTAGGTGAGAAAAAACTTACACTGTTTTTGAGCTTCATTTACTTTGTTTCAGTAGTACTTGCAGACCCATAACAAACCCATAAGGTTTGCCTTACAGAAGAGACCAGGATTATGCCTGTAGTCAAAGAAGTCCAAGAACAGTAACCATTTTATTTAAATTAGAAGGGGTTAAATTAACCAAATTACGAGTGTTTTATTTCACTTATGATTATTAGGCTGTTATTTATATATTTATTTAATGTTTTAAAGCTGTACTCCGGGGTTTAATTAACAAAGTTTTAAAAGCAGAAATATTGAAGTTGAAGTTATAGAATAATACACTTGAGATAAGTTATATTTTACATTTTCTCATACAATATTTTAGATTAGATTAGATTAAGAATGCCTATGGGCCGGATTCAGAGATTGCCAAATTAAATCATGGGTTTAAGTGCCTCTTTAACGTGGGATGAGATACGTCATATTCTAACCTGCGCTATGCGGGTGCATTACCCAAAATGTGGGTGGCACAGGGCATGATATTCAAATATTTTTTTTAATTCTTTTTTAAAGATTTGATTCAGATTTTTTTCAAAAAAGGGCCGTTTTGTGCGTAGAAATTCTCTTCGAGCCCCACCCCCCACCCGGGAGCAGCCGCCAATTGCCGCTCCCACAGGGCACCTGTATGCGCCTGTATATGCGTACACAATAGCCTGTATGCGCCGTCTTCAACTTAATAATTTTGGAGAAGCTGTGCTGACACAAATCGTCTCTCTGTCAAAGCGAATATGATCCAGACACTGTCTATCAATGAATGAATCTAATATTGGTCTGGTACGGTATACCAGACGGTCAATCATAGCCTACATTTACATATTATTATTTTTTTTACAGCTCTTTGATAATTGAAAGTTAGCTATGCAAAGGAAAATATGACCAATATTATGTTCAAATAACATGCACTCTAATACCTATTTATGCGAAAGATGCTGTATTTTTCATAATAATCTATTGGCGGCGCTAGACATAAACCACTTTTTTTTTCCGAACAAAGTTGCGCATAAAAAAATTATTTAAGTGAAAACGAAAGTACACTTGAATAAAAAAGAGAGTTAAGTCTATTGAGTGAAATTCTTGTTATAGAACACATTTCGGAGAAAATGTGGAAATACTGTGATTAAATATCGTCTTGAAAATTTCTGAAAATGTTGTGATATTATGCTCAGGCCATATCGCCCACCACTATTGTGTAGTATCTAGTCCTACTGTGTACGGTATGAACTCTCTCATTGGGTCTGAATTGCATGCAGTATAATGTTAACTCACCCCTCCTTTTCCCTCAGGTTTTACTACTCTTACGTACCTGCGTGTCCATGCACAGAAGCACCACGGTCAGGAGTGGAAGGAAAGTGCGGGTCAGAGAGGGGGATTCGGGGGAACCGGGCCTGGAGGTGTCCTGTTGTGTCAACTCTGTGGGGTGCACTGCAAGACTCCCACCCAACTGCAAGGCCACATGGGCACTCACACCAACTCTGACACCACCTCCAGCCCCATCACCACCACCACGGTATCCAGCAGCTCCATCTCCCTGGGCAACATGGTTTCTGGACCCAGCGTGTTTGTTAGTGGGAACACTGGGGTGGGGCTGCTGGTTTCTGATTGTTCTGGCATAGCCCCCCAGTCCCACAGCTAGCAGGAAGGACTAAGTGGATAGGGGAAAGAGAGCTGGTGGGTGCGAGAGACCATGGACAACAGCCAAGGTGAGGGAGGGGATGTTCTTTCTCTGCTTTTGCCATCTGTTTTATGTCAGTTTATGTCTGTATGAATTTCTGTCTATCCCCTCGTTTTCTTTCTTCAACCTGTTTAGAGAAACTGTGTTGTCTACCCAGCGTGTATGTGCTGTTACCTCTCTCTCGCTGTCAGTGTTCATGCACTGTTGTGTGCTGCAAGATTGTGTGAATCATACTAACCAGTTCTCTCATTCTGTCCTCAGTTTGTTGCTGTCCTTCACTCCGATCACTCAGCCAGCTGTAGAGGGGTAGGGTGTTCAGAGGATCCAACATGGAATCCTAGTTGCTGTACCCCTACCCCCCTCAGCCAACCTCTTGCAGGAAAAGAAAAGACAGGAATTTGAAGACTCAAAGTAGAGATTGTTCATCATTTGAACTCACTCACGTACCATGAATTACAGTAGCTAACCTGGTTATGAAAATGGAAAAAGACAAACGATATGCTGTTATCTGGAATAAAACGGTAATCACACTACTAAAATGGTGTTAGAAAGGGACTTGGTTCTTCTGGAGAGGTACCTGTGTAGTTTTGCTCAACAGCAAAGCTACATATTGCAATGCTATATTCTGTATGCAGGTATACCCCGTATAACAATTAGTATGCATTCCAGTGGAAGGCACCACTAAGCAAATCAGAACATGAGGGCATCATTTTAACATTGATTTGTTTGTGATGCGTTTCCTGCAGCATTGTTACATATCGATGAACAGTAAATGCGCAAAACATAAAGATCCCCTCCACATGTATTTTAACCCCTTAAAATATTATATATTGAATAATAATTTGTTTAGTATGGTTTTTCCACCAAAAATGTTCAATAAACTACTGAAAATGGCTTAGTAGCATCACTACACCTTTACCGTTCCTGAGAATGCCAGAATCTATGAATATGTAAATTGGCAACACCCCCCATGCTCTTGCCCCCCCCCTTTCCCCCATGTAAGCTGGCTAAATAAAAGAACTTCATTCCATGATGGCAACAAGAGGAACAATAACATGGCAACCCTACATGTTTGAGCCTCAGTCTGAAGATTATTCACCAAAATCGGAGACTCATTGATGTATCTGAATAAGTTTAGTTCTCAATTTACGTTTACTGATATTGTTCGCTATCATCTTGCAACTGACAACTACTGTTGCTAGCTAGGTAGTAACGTAGCATTGGTCATAGGTTGATGGATTTCAATATCTGAGCCAGCGACTTGTATAACAATAATGATTTTGCTAAGCTATTAATAGTATGTCTAATATCCGTTAGCTGCCACAATAAAGCTCTACTGATGTTATCTGCACCTTGCTCAAGGTCCTGGGATATATGGTTGGCATTTTTAGCGGAACCCAAAAACCTTTACATGAGGTTCTGGGAGCAGTCATCTGTAGAATGTGTGCCACAAACACAGATTCTCTATGCGATCAGGCACATCCACATGATTTTTATAAATAAAATTCAACCATTTCTGTTTTAGAGTGGGCTTCTTTGGTAAAAAGCCAAACAACGCTTTTAAATTGTGCAACCTGCCATGTTTAACACACTGTCACAACAATGTCACAAACTAGTCAGCTCTCTGTGCGCTGTTTCAATTTACCACGTTGCTCTTCTGTAATTTGCGCAACTTTGCATCGTGAACAATGATAGGTTCAACATATTTGTGACTTCACAAATTTGGCTCGTATGTCCACGTTACCAACTGAGATTTAGGAGAAGTACGGAGAAGCTCTCCCTCTACAATGGAACAATGTGAAAACAGAGTTCTGGTGACAAGATGTGCAGAAAAATCTATCTGTATAGTTAAAGTCATGCCTCCAAGAGGAGTTATAAAATAGACTATATTCAGCACAGGTACGAGGTAAAAAGAATAATGCAAAATAAGAAGTAGCACCAGCACACTGCTATTATGCTCCCCAGTGATCATTTCTTATCTCGCTACATCTGTGAGCAGACAACGTTTCGACCAAATCGGTCACTTGCCTGACGATGACCGATTTCGTCCAAAGCGTTGTCACGGAGCATTATAGCAGTGTGCTGGTGTTTCCTTCTTATTTTCCAAGGGGAGTTAACCATTTAAAAAAAACATGTTTTTAAGTGGAGGGGGTCTTTATCAAATCATCATAAAAATATTGAAATGCGGGACAGTAAGAAATTATGTAAATACCAAAGTGAGAATATTTTAAAAGTGGCAAAAACAAACATAACCAACAAGAAGCCAATTCTTGTTTGTTATCTTTGAAAGCAGTAAAATGGTAGATCATTCAATTTAGTTCAGATACGAAGTTAATTGACAGTGCTTTGATTAAAAGGACAGTGCTCAACAGTCAACTTGTGATCCATCGCAGTGAATGGGCTGTTAGCTTTGCTATATGCTTCAAAACGTTCTAAAAATCGTGAATGTAAACTTGAAATTTTATTACTTATTGAAACCGGACACTGGATGCATTTTTTATAGTCATATTAAAATTTTCATTAGGCGCCATCGTGGTGCAGCAGTCAAAGGCACAGCCTTTCAGTCTGCAGTTGCGCCCCAAGGATCGGGGGTTCGATCCCTGGTCCTGCTAGTTCTGAGTATGGCCGGTCCCTCGAGGGTGCGGCAATTGCGGGCCGCTCCTGGGGCGTGGGGAGGGACTCGGCAGGGGAGAATCGTCGCCTCGAGAGAGCTGGATTCACGGTCAGGGCTTGGAGGAGTTGCGCCCTGAACAGGACGTGGCACCCTCCTTCCTACTAACGGCTGATGGGGAATTGAATTACATACGGGTGCAATTGGCTACCAAAATGGGAAAAATCTGAAACAATTTTTATTTTTTTATTTTTTTAATATAAAAAATATATATTCAAATTTTCAGAACATCTATGACAGGGGTGTCCAGTCTTATCCGCAAAGGGCCAGGTTCTTTTTTGGCCCAGCTCCAAGACACTTGATTCTACTTATCAAGGTCTTGATTGAACACCATGATTAGTTAATTAGTTGAATTTGTCAATTAGTGTTGTAGTGCTGCAACAAAAACCTGCACCCACATCAGCCCTTTTTGGATAAGATTGGACACCCCAGATGTATTAAGTGTGGTTTTCTTAGGGAATTGGTGGCATTAACTGTTTTACTATATGAATTTTGCAGCATGAGTAGGGCTGTCACGATTATGAGATTCGGGTTAATGGATAATTGTAAGCCAAATCACCATGGGTTGGGGGCAAAAACGAGTACTACGTTTCAAACTGCAGCGTTCTTGTAATCATTTACGATGCAATTACATATGGCCCCAGCAGGTGGAGTGCCTACCCTCTCTCTCCTTGGAGTCATTTTTTCATTTGGTAGCCTGCTAAACTGCAAGACATGTGAAACCATCATTATCACCCTTGGTATTTCTCATTTGGCTACTGCTTAATCATACAGAAACAGTCTTTTATTTAATTAAAAAAGAAAGCACAGTGATAGAGATAAGAATTCTCAAAACGGATGTCGTCCACGCACTTTCTGCCTATAACCTTTGTAACATAAATTAATTGCGATAATTGCTTAGTATAAAACAAATATTTTTAAATTATTAGGCCTATAGGCTAAACATTAAGCAAAACGAAAGATATGCCATCACGTTGCAGGCTAGGCTATTGCCAATTAGTACACCATTGTAGGCGTATTTGTGGTTCAGTGCAAGGAAGACGAGCATGTTCAATGTTTTGGGTTTCAGGGAATACCAAACGGGTGACTACGCCTCCTACGGTAACCTACTGAATAATTGCTCTGATGGAGTGCTCATTGTGCAAATAACATATATTTCCTTGCTTTTTTTACAAAAAAGGAAAGCCAGGGTGGTTATCCTTCCACCACAATATCTAAACAAGTTGGATTAAGAATCATGAGTGTTTTGATTATTGCAGGAAAAAAAGCTGTTGCAAACACGCCGTTTGTGGAATCTGTTCGGTCTGTCCCTTTAAATTCGGCATTAGTTTCTTTGTATCACCATAGAAAAGCTAAATTAATATACTACTTTGTTTCAAAAACAGTTAACTCACGTTGAGAACCCTGTCACTATTTCCCCACTTTACTCAAAACCCTATTAAGTACAGACCAGTCAGTTAAATTCAGTGTGTAGGCTCCTGAAAACTCCTGTAAAGAAGGGGAAGTGTACTTGGAAAAGAGAGTGAATTTTAGGAGAAGGTGCGTAGATTCAAGTAGAGTGTTACAATTATTTCTCATCTTATAATTTAAAATACACCAGCAACTGCTTTTTTTAATAAACAAAACTGAAAAGTGGCATAAACCAAAAAAAAACTATTTTTTTGCAATTATGGAAATTGAATCTTATGAATTTCCTTTTTTGTCAGGATGGTGGTTATATTATAATAGCCTTAAGAATGAGTAATCTGTCAGGACAGTGCTTTTTTCTTCGGGCTTATTTTTGATGTGATTGAGCATAGCTCTGGTGCTCACGTTTGAAACATATCAGCTTTCCATTCCAAAGTTTTCATTAACCTTATTTGTTCCCAAATTTCCTCATAAAAAGTCAATTTAAAGCTTATATAGAAAGGGAATTCTGCCATCTTCTCTTCAGCTGGCATCCCCTAGTATTGTTCAATCTTAGAGCTGTTGGACCTCCTTTGGGGTAGAGCAGCAGGGCTGACAAGAGTCCACCAGACATGATGGCTCACTTCATCCCTATCCCACTGAAGTGAATCCCTTAATGAACATCATTTAAAAAATAAGAAAATGCATGTGCAACCTTGCCAGTGTCTTGGCTTCCAAATTAAATGATAAAGCTTCCCTAGTCTCCTAGCCACACCCAAATCCCAAATTTAATCTGTAGGCTCCACTTTTAACATCCAATACCTTTCTCACCTTTTCTGCCCTCATTCCTTTCACTCTCCAGCTCCCTCCTCAAAACTCCATTGCATTTTCCCTCCCTCCTCTGGGTCTCCAAAGCTACTGCCATTGACCTTGTTTCTTGGTCATGTCACCACATATTCAGCTCGTCCCCCAGCATCTCGGAGTCTTGTCAGAATGTTCTGTAGTCTTCCCCTCTTTTATACCGACAACATCTTATGTCTTATTGCAGCCTCCATCACCTATGATTTACCAGTGTAGGCAACAGATCATATACAGCTCCAATCATAAAGCCTGTCTCTGTAGATGCCTTTTTTCTGGTCTCTTTCTTTATAAGCTGTCATCCCAACAGCCCAGGCTTCTCCTACACTGCTGCCACCACCTTTTGTACCATTGCTCTTTTTTTGGGTCTGGTTACTCCACTTTTCAGTCGGATAATTATCCAACCTAACCTCCCCATCAAATCGTACCCACAGTTTTTTGGTGCTGAAGCTGAGTCTGGCTCTTTTGCACACCACCTTCCACCAGACTAAATTATTGCTGCACAACCTTGCACCGCCTCATTTCTTGGCTATTGGAGGTTATTTCAGCTCATTCCTTAAACTCACTGGTAGGGATGGGCAAGACTTGGTAAATAAAGGGTTACACGGTGCAAAAAAAATGTGTTTACATATTTAAACGACAAGGTTGGTGGGCTTTCTAAATTTGCCGCATTTCAATTTAAACCAACATGCTAACAAAACTGTAGTCAAGATGTGCTTTTTAGTACAAAGTTGCAAATGCAGCCACAGAGCGGAATTCAAAACCAAATACTGTAGCTTATATAAGAGTGCAAATCACAGAAACGCACCATATGATGTGCAGAGCAGACAACTTCACATGCGTTGAGAGGATACAACAGTAATAAGGCGTTGGGTTTACTGAATCTCTAAAAAAATATATACTACAAAATATCTAATTAATATGTTTTATTTAAGTAACAACAAGAAAGCTGTCCTTTTCTCCAGGAAGGTGGTTTCCTGTTGCTTTATTTAATATTTAACCCTCATATTGTGTTCACATTTCATGGTGCCTTTTATGTTTGCGGTCAAATTGACCCCAAATGTTTAAACTGACACAATATTGTAATAGAAATTTTTTGACACTTTCTGTGTCACTTTTTGTGCGTCTCCCAATTGACTAGCCTTTCATCCCTAAATAGTTAAACAACTCATTGTAGAGCCTGAGTTTGTCAAGTTTAAAACCTGTATGGGAAAGTGCCCCCAGAATTACCCACAAAAAAAATCTGACATAAAAACTAAAAAAGGTATATTACATTTTATACAGCTGCCTCACAAATGACCCCACACAACACCTTTGTATACAAAGTTGGTACAGGACTTTTGAAAATATGGCATTATGTTTATTGTGTGTTTACTATTTAATCCCAACAAATGAGGAAAAATCATATAGTGTCAAGATGAAAAAAATATGGTTAACTTGTTTTTAAGAGATTTTTTAAAGTCAAACATTGAATCGGGTCAAATTGTCACGGAACATTATATGAGGGTTAAACAAAACATCGTGTAATTATGGGATCATGAAATATGAACTGCGATCTGATCACAGAGCGTGCACTGACCTGTCAAATGTGGACGCAACTCAAATCTGGCCTGATGTGATCGGATGTTGAAATTCCTATTACAGAAGTGGTTAGTGACTAGTGTAACCGTAGCCATTGATGCTTGCTAGATGCGGTTGGGCTGAAGCTGATAGCGTGGCTGTTACCAGCTCACCATTCGCAGTCACTGTCAAGTGTTTATATCTTTATGATTATGCGTGGTTCCAGTGCTGTTGGAGTATGTTAGCTCAGTGTCACAAAGTTTACATTTGACTTTACAAAGTGAGACCCAACGGCACCTTTTCTCTTCCCTTGTTTAAGAGGCATTTTGAGGAATGTCAGTTTGATTTTCCCCATGTGCGCAAGCAGACACCTACATGATCACTTGAGAGCTGATCAATGAACATTTCTCATTTCCATATCAACCTCACTCAATTGTCAAAATCGACACCAGATCAGCACTAATACTTTTAAACACAAGCCTACGACAATCACAGTGAGAATAAGACACTAAAAACAAATAGTTATAAATTATTTTAATAACGTTGGCGCTTTAAAAAAAGGTTTTTAATCGTTTATAGATTTTCTTAAATCTTCACACCTTTACTCAGCGGGCACTGTCAGAGGCAGGACAAACGCTATTGACTTAAAGCAGAGCCCTACAGAATATTGGCAGCCTCAATCACCTACTTGTGCCTCTCTAGTCCCTCTACCACAGTTAAAGGCATATTCTACTGTAACAGCAGGACCCTACATCGATACATCCAGATCTTTAGGTTCACTGGTAACCCACTTTTGTCAATGGATTACATCGATCCCTTTGCCTTCTGCAACATCTCTCTCACTGCTGCGGTGTCTATCTGGTCTGCATAATGCCATTCATCAAAACACTTAACTGGCTACTCAGTAATAGTTGGAATAGCTTTGCCTTGTATTGTGTAGGATCCATCGATGTATCCCTATCCCTTGAACCACAACCTTGCAAAACAAAAAAATGTCCTCTCTAACTTCTTCAGGTGTTTGATCATGATTACAGAAATGGTTATAGCTGTCATCCATATAGGCTTTATACGATGGGTGAAGGGTTCTTCCTTCTTCCTAGCCACTGGATCAAAGGTATCAGCATGACAAAAGTATACCTGATACTGTACACCCCGTTATTCCCATCTCTATACGCCGCTATCGTGTAGTAGAGGAATCGCTTGAGAATCAACAGCCTATTACTTGGGTAGGACGCACGCTTCCATGATTGTCAAAGAGTCTGGAATCTTCCCACTTCTCCAAGTAACTCATAAAAAGTTTTCCTACTACCACTTCATGGATGCTCTCTGTCCATACCTCAAAAGACGATTCTCTCCATTGCATCCAACTTCCACTTTCAACTGTGTTTTCAATTACGTATCCATATCCATATCCAAGACACTCCAGAACCATCCTTTGCCTTGGGTGGCATCACTCTCTCCTTACTCAGTTTCCTTCTGCTCTCCTGGTCACCCTTCTGCTCCTACCTTCTTCTCCCTGGTCTACCCTTTCTCTACCAAGTGAATGGTCTTCCTGCACTTGGCATGTCTCCCCTTTGTCGCATCTGTTGATTCAAACCGTCAGTATTTCCATACCGTATCCTGACCCGTCTCCTTCCTTTAAAGTGATGGACAAGGGATTCTAAAAACTTAAAATAACCACAACATATGACAGAGGGACGTATCCACTACACACCCACCAAATATCCTTTCAAGAAAATGTCAATAGGTATATTAATATACATCTCAAAGTCAGCTATTAAACTCATTCTTGAAAAGACTCAGGATTGTAGGGGTGTGGTCTAAATCCACGCCCTCAACCTGATTGCCATCAACGGTATCCAGTTTTACATGTTTGAACCATAGACTGTAAACCCGGCGAGAAATTAATGCAATCAAAGTAAAATACAGTGCGGCTGCTATCAGGAGATAAATATCATACGCAAGCTCGCAATCAAAGTAAGTTAACTTAAACGCTAAGCAGAGTATTGCAACCGTTTGATCAAACATTCGGCTAACGTCCCACCAAATGCACGTTCCACACAAATCATTAAACAATGGTAATTTATCTTTATTTTCTTTTTTTTTAAGGCCCACTCATTAATTTCGGTTGCTAATCGAGCGAAAATTATGTGCATGGCAACTAAGTAGGCTACTTCGGTGGTTCATCATCATGGTTCTCGTAGTTATTTTTTTCTACTGTAACCAGTCACAGAACAATATGACAAAACCATCTCCAAGGCATGGTTTATTTGGAAAAATCTTAGCCAACTATTCTTTTCAATATATTATCTGACGAATGAGCACCAAGTAAGAACGACGCGTGAGTGATGAGTTAATTTCCTTGATGATGAGCTGTGCAAGGAGCAAGCTAATGTTACTAGCTAGCACCACAGAGGGTTGGATAAAAAGGTGGGGAAAGAGATCAGGAGTGTGCTAAAATTGGTATAGGGATAAGGAGAGCGGGGGGGAAAATAAACACTTTTGCTAACTAACTATTCCAAATCTATTCTCAAGAGCAAACAAAATGAGTGTTTGGCTCAGACTCAAAGAGGATTTGTTAGTGGGACTGGGTTTTATTTGCCTCAAACTATGGGAGGAGTTATGTAATGAGATCAAAGTATGTGTTGTTTGAGGTCTCTAGTCCACATCAACTTCGACCCATTTTCGACTCCACCCTTTTTTTCAGCATACAGGAATAAATAGATAGACTGAAATTGAACGATATTGCAATGGAATTAATTTATCGTGCTTTATTGGTGCTCAATACATACTTTAATAGCCATAAATGACGTGGTCATAAGCTTATTACAGATTTTCCTTTAAGATGCCTCTGACATCTCCCACATACAGTGCCCTCCACTATTATTGGCACCCCAGGTAAAGATGAGTAAAAAGGGATATAAATAATTCTCTGTTTGGGGAATTAGCTTAATCTCGCACTGAAAAAATGAGAAAAATCCGACCTTTAATTAAATAAATTTATTATGAGGAAAAAAAAATCCTCATCAAGAAATAATGATTTTTATCAAAATCACATGTGTCACAATTATTGGCACCCCTGCATTTATATATAGAATAAAGTAATCATTTTTAATATTTGGTCACATATCTTTTGCATGCCATAACTTCCTGATGTCTGTGACCCAACAACATCAAAAGACTCTTGATATATTCTTTTCTGGTACTCTTACAAGCGATACTGTAACGTCTCTGCATTTGAATGGATCTCTATGGGAATTGGGGGATGGGACTAGATTTAGCTGTAAATTACACTGGAACAGTATGGAACACATGGTTGGCTAAATGGCTCTAAGTCACCAAGGGTCTGAGGTATCAAACGAGTCTTAAACCATCACTCTGCTGCCAGATATGCAGTAGATATGGATGGATCACTTGAAGGGTTTCTTCTCCTGACTTATTTTTCCATAATAGGAAAATGTGTCAGGAGAAACAACCCTTAAAGTGATCCATCCATATCTACTGCATATCTGGCAGCAGAGTGGTGGTTTGAGGCTCGTTTGATACCTCAGACCCTTGATGACTGTACATCTGTACATCCTCTTTTACCTGAGGTTTCCCCAGTCCCGTTTTCTTCTAAGTCTAATTCAGGTTTAGGAAAAAATCTTTATTTCTCAAGTTACCCCTTATGAGGGCCCCTTGGAAAAGAAATGTTTGCACTGGCCATTCATTGTACTGCAGCCTTTAAGTATGAAGAATTTGCTCCCTCTTGTGTTGAAGTTTCACCAGTGTTTGTTAAGTCCTGGAGAATGCAGGCACCGAGCCCGCTACCTCTCACATGCAAAGCAAGTGCTCTACCACTTGAGCTAATTCCCCTAAGTCTAATTCAGTGCTTGGTCAGTCCAATTGGACTCATCTTTCACCTTTGCTGGACAGACACATTAGACTACTTAAGGTATGCTTCCCTATGTATGACTTCCACACACGTGACTTTCTGGAGACTTCCAGGTTTCTTTGGTTGCCATCATGTCTTCCCATAGTGCCACTGGCTCATGCCAGATGTTAGTAGAAAGTTGTAGAAAGGGTCTGCCACTCTATTCTTCAGCTGGCAACCCCTTGGATCAAGCTATCTTAATGCTGTCAGGATTTTCTGCTTTACTCAAACTTTGCTTTCTCTCTGGATAAAGCACATGTTTGGGTAACACAACATGCCAGAGTTTTTTTGTTTCAGTATTTTTCATTCTTACAGCTTTTCAGTTTACCAATTTAAAAGAAAAAAATCACATCCACAGCCCTTACGCAAGTAAACAAAACGGCTGTCAGCAAGTGGCTGTCAGCAAGCTGTGAGTGTTCTGAGTGAAATCTCTGAGTCATAATCTTTGAATTATGGATTTCTTTTTTTTTTTAATACATACAATTTTTTATTTATTTGTGTTTTTTTCTCCAAAAAATGTATAACAAGTCAGAATTGTATGGGGAAGCACTGAATGGGGTATATCTGTACGTATATATATAACCTGAAAGGCATTATTAATGAAACAATTAAATGTGACTAGCTGGTTGTTGCAAGACAATATCGTTTTTTTTCTCTGTATAAGGCAGATACAGTAATAAAACAATCTTTTCATATAAATGTTAAATAGTGAGAGGTTCATCGGTACCCTATTGGATGTCATAACCATGTCACACATGCATTTTGTTTTTTGCCAGATTAGAATGACAGATATGCATGACTTGTTCATTTCCCATAAAAATGTATGCGTGGGTGGTGAGAGCATCGTTTCTGGCAGTGAATGACCCATTAATAAATGAGTGTACTATTGCAACCCACATCACATATCCACCTGAGAACCAGTCAGCATGCACAACACAACTTGGCTGGTACCTTTCCCTATGTCTTTGGGACTCACATTGACTCATCTCTGAACACAATTTTGTGCCAATATGTGTGTAGCGGGTTTGTACTGATGTGTTTTTGCATCAGTCCCCTGTCACATTGTCCTGCACCAGGCAGTGTAGGTGAGATTTGATACCTTTACCCCAGAGCTGGTGTCTTTATGTTTGTGAGCTAGTATGATACAAGTGTCTTTGTAAGGAAGTAATATGTGGATTTTGCGGCGCTTCGGCTGGAAATAGATTTTATAAGGATGGTGATGCATGGCTGTCCTTGCTGTTGTCATTCACTCATGGATCCCATTTCAAAGTATTATCAATCCAGACATGATACTGTTGACCTGTCAAAGAGTCAGGAAACTGGTCATTGGCATTCTTACCCTCAACATCCACATTTCTACCATGTAAACCATTCTACTGTTCAAATCTTTCTTTGTTTAAACACTATTTCTTCAATATATACCTTATGGAAATAAGAGCCGGTCTCATTAGTTGCATAAGTAATGCCTTTCAGTTTGTGTCTGGTTGTGTGTGTGTGTGTGTTGTTTTTTTTAACGGTTCTTGTATTAAATTTGTGACTGGGTGTAATAGTCAAATGTAAGCAGAATGTACTGCTGAACCCTGAAGGAGGTACTGTACTTGTTCACTTTGCTAGAACCCAGCTAATATTTTCCCAACAAAATACTTTTTTATTACTATATCAATAAGTGTGTTCTTGTTTGATCTAAATTAGGTCAGTGTTACAATATTTAGTATGGATTGTTGTTTATAGGAATGAACTCTGTTATTTAGTCGGTGCAGTAAAATAAACATAAAAATAAAAAGAATGGTCTAACCAGGTGACAAGAAGGGAATGTTTTGTGCCATGCTATTATCAGATCAGACTATAAAATACCTCTCCTTTAGGAGCCTCTCCACCTCTGACAAAACATCTTAATGCCTTACTGTAATGCATATATGATATTTTACTCTGAACTATTTTACACTGTAGGTTATGGGTTATTTGACAATATTAATAGAATGCATATATATTTATATTTGTATATTTCTCAACAGTATGTATCTAGAAACACTTAAACACTTAGATTGAAAAGGTATTGGTTTAATGCTTCCTAAGACCATGGTTATAGTGATGTTATTTTGTAATTTTGACAAAGTTGAAATGAGCTGATAACTAAACAGTCTAATATTGTGAATACCTCTGTGTGAGATGGTATGACTGAGAGTGAGTGACCATAATTGTCAGTCTGTCTTCAAGCTTATTTTACACTGCCCCTGTGCTTGTGTTGCTGTAATACAATGCTCCATTAATTCCTGTACAGACACACTGCATCAATAAGAATGACATTTACATAAACTGGCCTCTGTGTCCATTTGTACATTGTATTCAATGAGACAGGTTTCAGCACAAAGGCAAGGTGACAGCTTTTGGTTGTGTCCAATTAAATGAGACTGGCAGCCATTGGTGCATCTCCTTTTTATATGAATGTCACACCGTGGATTTCTTCCAGATTTTAACAAACAAAATCTGTAGTTCCATCTTCCAACATCAAAAGGTTGAAACAGGATTTTATGAAGCCAATTGTAAAGTAATAAACACGTTACAGGACCTCAATCATTTTAATTATGCGTTCAGCTAGCACAGATGTACAATCTGAGGACTGGGCTGCATTCGGATCCAATTTAACACACTCTCTTCCCTAGTTCACTTCCCTCGAGGGAGCTATCTCGTGACGCGATTCGCTACGTGCAGCAAGCAAACTTAAAAGGTGCTCTGCAAGAGAGGATTGACGAGAAACGCAAAAACGGAACTGAACCGCCCTAGCAACATTTCGGAAGTGCAACACCATAGTGTTGAAATGTGACCGCCACATAGTTCTGTGGTGACCGCCCACTTTTTCCATGTGGAGCATTGCAATGTGGGATTCCCTTCTTGCTGGAAGCTTGCATTTTATACCCTTGGTGCAAGGGAATATTACTCCCTCCCCTTTCTTAAATTGGATCCGAATCACACTTGGTGTGGCGGCCATATTTCATCCTGGCATTTTGGGGATTCCCCCCTTGAAGCAAGGGAAGGGAAGGACGGGAAGAAAGGATAGATTTTGGATCCGAACGCAGTCCTGGTGTGGGGGAAAGCTTTTGATCGAGCCCAGCTCTACAACATCTGAAGACCATGATTACTTGCGTCTGTGCATGTGCAGAGATGGAGGTCAGGGTGGCTTGAGCCCCTCCCTTTTTGACCGGTCACTTACAAAGTGCCCTTTTGGGTGGTGTTTTTTATTTTTGTATTCAATTTTTTTTCACTATCATCATTAAAAAGAGAGCACTAAAAAAGGCAATGGGAGTTTTTTATTTATTTATTTTTTTACTTCATTGCTAACAGAAAAGTTATTTGGACAACTAGTTTGGCAAATTATCTTACCATCTTGAACTTGAAAGGCATAAAAGGCAGTTCAGCAACACTGAACTGCATGGGGAACGGTGGGTTGAGGAATGCCCCCCAGAATGTCTGCACATCCTTGATTGTTTTAGTGCAGGACCAGAACAAAAACCAACTTCAGTCCTTTCTGGATTAGATTAGATAACCCCTAGTTTTAAGATTTGCTCTCATGCACTAACAAGATGGTCCTTAATTGTATAATTGGTCGTATTCCTTTGATTGCTTGCCAATGAATACTGCATTTAGTTTGCCTGCAGTAACACCTTGAAGATAAGGGCTGAAGTACAGTTTAAATTTTTCACAGGGCACATGTTCAGGACTTAAGGGGCTATGTCATTGGGCAACTATGACCAGACATAACCAGCGTAGGAATTGGAAGCGTTGGCTTCATCCACCTAAAGATAGGGTGGCTATAAGTTCCTCTGGTTACCTGCAACACTAACTGCTCCCACCAACATGCCATGTCTTTTTTATTATTAGCATATCTTATAATAGCTCTTCTGTTGTGCTGTATGTCTGAAATGTGGAAAACAGTCAAAGGGCTTATAGGTGAATGCATCTGAAGAGTGACCATTCTTCAGTTTGTGGCATAATGGCGACTGCATAAGGATTGTGAAATCTTCTTTTTTAAAGTGCATTTTAAAGCATATAAACTTGTGATTTTGAATGTGCTACTATCTTTTCAATTAACTATCATCACAAAATAAAAATCGAATGCGGCTAAGCTGGGATGTAAAGGACATGTGCAACACATATCAGCTGCCATCAACTGTTTCTCATAAGCTTAAAATAAATGCTCATGTTATACTGCCACATGGTGAACAGGAATGGAAGATGGCTACAAACGCCTCTAAATAATTATTTGCCACAAGAATCATATCAAACTCACAAGAGCAATAAAAAGAAAGAATGGAGGGGTTAAATCAATGTGTGTCAGTGTGTTCAATATATTAGGAAAGACACAGTCAGCATCATTTCATTTTGGACATAGCCAATGGCTTGTTGGGCATGAAAGTAATAGCACTGCCATCTGATGGGGGACCAACCGAGTGCTATTACAGCAGTTTAGACAGATGTGTCATGATGTATACGCTTAACGGTGCCAATTCGGATTAAAAAAAAAAATAATTTTAATGTTAAAAAAGCTACACAAGGCATACATACACTCTTATTGGTGTCAAATGATGGTAAGCTACAACCAAACTTTTATCAAAGTGTTCACAGAAACTAAACGAGGCATATTCAAAAGCAATGCTTCAGACGTTTTCCTACAGTTGTTCAAATAACTTGGCAGAATGCTTTGTTTATGTAACTGAACGCTGTGTGTATGTGACGGCTTTTTTATGTTGTAACATTTTTGTTGAGACATCACTTATTTTTTTAGTGTTGCTTGTATAATGTCTATGAATGTCAGAAAGTCTAAAGACAGTCACAGCATTATTTTACTTCATAAATAATCTGGACATTATGCGTAGCTTCCAATACATTAATAGAGAGAAGTGATTTGTGAAGTGCCATCAAGGTGACATCTGTGTCAATTAAGAAATATGTGTAATACCATATCCTAAATGGAACTGGTTACGTTTTAATGCGCATTCACTTTTTTTAACCTTTTTATTTTTGTTTTTAAATGGGCGACAATCTGCCCTCCTCATGTATTTTATGCATTGTTTTAATTGAAACCTTTATTTCGACAGGGAAGAACATACTGAGACCAGGTCTCTTTCACAGATGTGCCCTGCTTACAATCAACATATACAATCAATACAGTAGCAAAGGTACAAAAAGTAGTAAATAAGTACAGAAGTTATCTAGATACAATAAGCAAATTAAACAATAAAACCTGCATATCTCTCTATCCTAATGCAATACAAACCTGCATATCTCTCTATCCTAATACAATACAACCTGCATATCTCTCTATCCTAATACAATACAACCTGCATATCTCTCTATCCTAATACAATAAAAACCTGCATATCTCTCTATCCTAATACAATACAACCTGCATATCTCTCTATCCTAATACAATAAAAACCTGCATATCTCTCTATCCTAATACAATACAACCTGCATATCTCTCTATCCTAATACAATAAAAACCTGCATATCTTTCTATCCTAATACAATAAAACCTGCATATCTCTCTATCCTAATACAATAAAACCCGCATATCTCTCTATCCTAATACAATACAACCTGCATATCTCTCTATCCTAATACAATAAAAACCTGCATATCTCTCTATCCTAATACAATAAAAACCTGCATGTTTTTTTAAAATACTTTCTTCAACCAGGGTTACAGATAGACATGGGATTACAGTACAGAAAGTGCCATAGTGGGGAATGAAACCATGGGGTGGATTTGTATGAAGCTTGAGAGACAGCTGCCCTTTGTGCTGCACCACAAGCTCTCCTGGCAGGCTGTTGTAATGAATAGATTTGTAGCTAGGTAGCAAGCCAGCTGTGTATGGAATAGCACAGAAACTACAGTGTAGTCCAAAAGTATTTGGACAGTAACATATTTTTGTTGTTTTGGCTCTGTACCCACATTGGATTTGAAATGGAAGAGTGACTATGCGGTTAAAGTGTGGACTTTCAGCTTTAATTTGAGGGTATTTACATCCATATCGGGTGAACCGTGTAGCAATTGTACCACAAACCACATTAACAAATTTTTAAAAATGTTTGAAATTGATGTAGCCTAGTGTAACTTCTGTTAAACCTGTTAAAGTGTAAGCACCAGATAATTTAAAACGCTGGAAATTCAAAAAATGTGAAAGAAAAATGACTCTGGTATAAAATTACGTAATCATAAAGTATGTGAATGTTATATAAATGTTGGATATCGGTGTTTAAGAAGTTTTTCCAGTACCACTTTCGCCCCGCCTCCAACATAAAAGAACTTCCATACTGTTCCAGTGTAATTCACAGCTAAATGTAGTCCCACACCCAATTCCTATAGAGATCCATTCAAGTGCAGAGACATTCTAGTAATAGTATTGCTTGTAAGAGTACCAGAAAATAAGATATCAAGAGTCTTTTGATGTTGTTGGGTCACAGACATCAGGATTCAGGAAGTCATGGCATGCAAAGGATATGCGACCAAACATTAAAAATTTTAAAGCACAGTCAACTTTAGTGTATGTAAACTTCTGACCCACTGGAGTTGTGATATAGTGAATTAAAAGTGAAATAATCTGTAAACAATTGTAAGAAAAATTACTTGTGTCATGCACAAAGTAGATGTCCTAACTGACTAGCATGAAATCTGTGGAGTGGTTAAAAATGAGTTTTAATGACTTCAACCTAAGTGTATGTAAACTTCCGACTTCAACTGTACATACATAATCCATACAATAATACAAATGCAGATACACATTATAATACTAGGGCACATTGATAATAAACACTAGACGGTGAAATGTGGAGAGTTGCAAAACTAAGAAATTAGTGCAAAGTATATGTACATGTGCAGTAAAAATCAGGTAAAGTGCAGCCCATAAGTCAGTGATTACATGTTTGTTTGGCTTTAAGCCAGGTTTTTAGTTTGGTTTAGTTTCAGAAAATTTTGTTATGGTGAAACATTTACCATAGCCTTCTAATATTCAGTTATATATCAATTTCTATTCATTACATTACATTCAAAATATGTCTCAGAATGTATTGCCATTTTAAATGCATTATAGTTGGAATTAAATGCACATCCAATTTTGTACTTGCATTTAGATTTAATTTTAAATTGCATTTAGCCATGGACATTCTGCTTTTTCCCTGTGCTCTTGGCTCCTTGAGGTTGTCTGTGTTGTAGCCTATTGTTTTTCTGTAAAATGTTGATTTAATTAATACAACTGTTCGCAAAAAGAAAATTCATTCACACAATGGAAACCTTTTTTCGCTAAATATCAGAGCCATGGCCTACTCTCGTTTTGCCGACCAACCTGCCAAACATGACATGAGAAGAAAAAACCTACCTGTAGCAGACGCATGCTGGGGAACAAAATCACTACTGGCACCTCCCCAATGAATGACTCAAAGTGAAATAGAAGACTCCTATTCATAAACACGCCGACGACTAAAAAGTTGATCACACACTGCTTTGACGTTCAGTTTTATTTTTTTATTTGGTAACACATGCATGAATGAATCCCTATAAACTATAAAGCATTTCTGAATTGGGGGGGCAAAATCAGGGCACCGCTAGAGGATTTAAACGACGATTAGCCTACACACACACACACACAAACTTTAACGTTTCTCTTAAATAATATATAAAATACCACAGAACAGAATACGGAATGCAAACATTGTAATAACGTTAGGTGAGATATTTACTAGCATGGCTAACGTTAGCTATCCTAAATAGCTACGTTAGCTAGCTAATTTCAAACAAGCTAGGTTGCTAGCTAGCTCATCAATCGATAACGCTGATTTGTACGTTAGCTAGCTAGCAAGCAAGTACACGGCATAGGGGGCAAGCTGGCAGCTAAGACTCGTAGCAGTTAGCTAACGTTAACAGAAAGGTGTGCGCTTACTGTGAACCTAAAGCCAGCATCAGAAAAAGTCTCAATTCAGAAGGCGAGAGACCGATGCGCACGTAGGGGGCACAGAGGGGAAGCGCGCATTTTGTTGCCTCATGCGTCTTCTAGGTTATCTTCTTCGTTTTCTCTAGCTAAACTATTGAAAATACGAAACAAAAACCATGTGGACCACCTTAGCGGATACCGACCGGACCCTGCAAATCGCCTTCCCTGGGGTACGAGTTTCTTCGGGCCGCTGACCGGACGTCACCGAACCCCGACGTAAATTTCTCCTTCTCCTAACTCTGTCTCGTTTGTAAACCCCTCTTCCCTGTGGCAACCCAGCTTCCCCGCCATCCTCGCATCCTCATTCCCATTTTGTGCTTCTGTGTTTTAAAAAAAAGGTAACTTAACATTTTAGATACATTTCATACTGCTATTATAGAGAGGACAGCGAGGGGCCTGATTTCACCACTTGGTTAGCTCGTAACTTGGTTAGCTATGTATGTTGCATTGTTTGACCCGTGTGCATGAACTAACTATCGTTCATATTAACATTACAAATAGCTAACCTTAGAAATATTATTAGCTTGTTGGTTATTGTACTTCCCCAGATAACATGTGTTTGTTCGCTAATTAGCTAACAAAAGTAAATCATTTTAAACGTCCTTTAAAATTAAAATAGCATCAGTAGGACAAGGTGAGCCAGCTGTAAAATAAATAAATAAACAAATAAAAATCTCAAACATTTTGCTTGTTTACTGCTCTAACTAGTAGATGGCTAGTTTGGGCTACTATCATTGTATTGCCAATTCTGTATTGTTTGCCAATTAGTTCGCATTCGTGTTTGCAAGTTTAGTAGCTTAAATTCATGCTTAATGCTATGGACAAAATCTAGTCTAACGTTAGCGGTATAATTGTTGCCTATCGGATAACTACCGGATGGTTGCGTTATTATAAGAGCGCACCGTTATTCCATTCTACAAACAGTCTGCATCTAACTTCGATGTGTTAGATAGCGCACTGCGTATTTTACCAATACAGCTAAGAAGCACTTAGCCTATTGAGCGGCTTGTTTGGTGCCCATAAATTGATCAGTTGTTGTTTCAACTGAACGGTGTTAAGGAAGTATCTGGATTAAGGATTCTTGCTATTTTGACGAAAGATGGTGGCAGGTGACATTCTTACTTGCTTTTAGAAAAATCTGAACTAACTAACTGTTTAAGACATTCAAATATAAATATTCCTGGGGTTGTGCGTGGTGCCGTAGCCTATGCACAACGTATATGTTTTATTTAGTGCTTTGAACTGTCACGCGTATTGTAGCAGTCTTTTTTGTTACTCGTGATAAACGTCAGTTGGAGGCAGCACATCTCAGGCCAGTGATTTGGTCAGTCTTCCTTGGGACAACTAAACAATTCTGCTACTTGTCTCTTTTGTACTTTTCTCCGTTAGGTTCTTGTTCTCTGTCCTCTGTATTAATTTCTACATGCATATAATGATTCGCTCTCTCTCTCTCTCTCTCTCTCTCTCTCTCTCTCTCTCTCTCTAAGTTCAATTGGCTTTATTGGCATGAATGTAAATCAATCATTGTTGCCAAAGCAGTACAGTATACAACACATATTTATATAAAATAATAATAATACATTAATTAATATATACATATGGCACAGTAAGTGATGATATGTGGTTCTTATATTAATTACATATTGTACATATTACATATTGTAATTACATACATATAAGTGGATAAAGTTAATAAAAAATAAAAAAAATATATACAATTTGCTGGAACTGATCAGATTGGGACTAGGTTACATTGTTAGTTTTTTTTCTTTTCCTCTCTCTCTCTCTCTCTCTCTCTCTCTCTCTCTCTCCCTCTCCCTCTCCCTCTCCCTCCCTCCCTCTCTCTCTAATCTTTCTAAATCTCCTGCTCTCTAATCCATGCCAAATCTATTTTGGTTTAACATTTCCCCTTCCCCCCTCTCATCTCTCTCTTCTTTCCCTTTCTCTCCCTCTCGTTGTGTTTGATGGGGAAGAGGAGTGGGAAACTTTGCACTTCTTGACATTATTTGTTGTTGAGTTTTTGGAATTCATGTTACTCATTGCCAAATCAGGTTACAAGGCTATTATGAGTCTTATTAGTTTCAAGTATATTTCAATGTAATTATACAGCTTTTCAATAGGATTTAAAGCATTTAATGTATATCCTGATAATATTTGTAACTTATTTTTCCCCCCCTTCATTCTTTGTTCTGTCCCTCCTTTCTCTGTCTCTTGTTCTGTAGGTTGAACAGAACAGTAACGTTAGTGTGCTTTGATAAGGATTAATTATCAGGTCAATAGTGGAGAGGGAGGGCCTGTGAAGTAAGCATATTCAAGAAAGAAAGCAGAAAATATTATTGCTTTCATAATCTATTATAGAAAACATTAATGACCCCCTAAACAAAATAATTTTATTTCCTGAGTTTATACGATATATAAAATTGAATCGGCACATGTTTATATAAATTATATGTTGTTCTGGTTGTTTCCATAATGCTCATAATAACCATATTATAATCATCCCTAAATAAATCCCTACATGATAAGGGTCCCATTTCTGAGCATACAAGGATAAAACAATAAGATGGTTTTTTTAACCTTGTGGAAACATCTTTGTAACTGGTATTAAAAAAAGATGTGTTTAGTGCAGTTTAGTGGAGTTTAGGTTTTTTTTTAAAGATAGTGCCACTATTTTCAGAGGGGACAGCACGACCGAGTCTGGCACCGGTGGACTGTTGCGGAACTTCTCTATCAAGAGCAAATCTGTGGGACCATGTTGAGTATTTTAGCTGCGGGATCCATCTTTTTCCCAGGACTATTCCTGCTCTCCAAGCGTTGTCTCAAACACATCCCAAGACTAAGATGGAGTGAAGGGGATGCAGTTATTGTTTCTGCCAGGTACAAATGGAGGAAATGGGTTTAAAGCATTTACTGAATTACTTAAGCTATTTTTGTTTTATTTGGATGTCAAAATAGGTTGAGTGGTATTGACCTTATTGTATTGGCCAGAAATGCTGTGCATTTTACTTATGACAAGGGATTTTAAGATGACTGAACCCTTTATTGGATCAGACTGCTGACTGTTGTTTCATTTCAAAGAAGCCATAAGCTTTTGCTTATGAACTTAAAGGGATAGTTCACCCATTTTGAAATTTTTTATATTGTTTTACTTACCCCCAAAATTATATTACATTACATTACATTACATTACAGTCATTTAGCAGACGCTTTTATCCAAAGCGACGTACAGTAAGTGCATATAGAAGGTCATCGAGGCTGTAGTGATGCTGTCCTGGTCTCACCGTTGTAGCTATCCTGAATTGGAGCAATGCTAACAATTAGCATCTTGCCGTTGTATTTAATTGCGGCCTCTGCTAACTTTTGTTTAAATAACCACCTAAATCCACTCAAATAAGGTTTAATAACAGTTTTACAAGTGTTGTTGTTGGAAACGAAAATGCACATATGATTACCAAGTGCACAAGGATGATATTTTCGCTCAAAATACTTTATATGATAATGTCGTTTCAGCCTCTGTTTAGATTTATGAACATCCAGTAAGAGAGCCAGTAACTTTTAGTATCACCAATTCAGGATAGCTACAACGGTGAGACCAGAGGGGTGTACTCATAGAGCGTACCGATAGAGTTCAGTGGGTGTACTACGAAGCGAGATGAGGGGATAGCGAGCTAAATTAAGCTTCAACCCTGGGTTTTCTGTTTCACAAAGCCGACTAACTTTTAATCGGGGTATATTGCCATGGCAACTTACTCTGCACGGCTAACCTGCTCCGGGGCAGGTTATGTTCAGGCTATCGGATTTAAACATATAAACGCACTGCCCTCTGAACAATCAACTTCTTGGCTTTGGAAAAAGGCATCTCCATTCCAAAGGATCCCCTAGAGATTAGTTCGGATAGTGAGGGAATCTCTTTGCAGGGCAAGATTATTGAGTTCCGCAAAATATTTTCCGGAAAATGCTTGACATTTCTTTATGAATAAACATTGGTTTGATTGCTTCAGCAAGATTTTAAACATGCTGTATCAAGTTTAAAGTTTAGGGGCACTAGAATGTAGTAGTACAGTTGTCACATTAGAAATAAACTGTATGACTATGTACTGAGAGTATAGATTTATTTGTTACGAGTGGTAAGGTGAATAAGGTATTAACTAACAAATGTAACCTGCACAATGAGTTTTTATTTAATTTATTTATTTATTTATTTATTTTTGCAAAAGCTCCTTTCTGGCTTTGTTGGAGGCAACAGTGTTGCTTTTTGCTCTTGTTATTGTTTCATGTTCTTCGTATCCGTCCATTATATCTGTCCGTATCAGTATTCTTTTTCCACAGAAGAGAAATACACTGCTCTCGTACAGCCCATGCTGCACCGCTATAGGCTCCTTGTTGCAGACGCCGCCCCTTTTATGGGAACGCACACAGAGCTTGATTAATAAAGCCCGTGTTCACTTAGCAAGTTGATAACCACGTTCGTAGTACCGGTTAAACCGGATTGCGGTGGTGAGGCTTTCTGAAGCCAGCTAATGCAAAGAAACCCTTGCTATGTTAAGCTTCTATTGTAGTATACCCCCCAGGACAACCTCACTACAGCCTTACATGCCATTTCAGGGGTAAGTAAAACAATATCACATTTTTCCTTTAAGAGGGAGTAAGGCAGCCTTTTTGCCATTGAGCATCACAATCTTTGCCCCCTACAGAATGTTTTATAATAAATGTAGCGTTGACCTCTGTCATAAGTGTATTCTTTATTTAACAGACTATAATTCATTAATAATTACTTTTTCATGAGGAAACCATAGCGGAAGTGTGTACTATATGTAACATTAAGTCCAGCACCTTCTATAGCAGTGCTATAGTTGTGCTATGTTTAGAAACTATTCTGACTCACTGCTGTTACGTTAATATGACAATATAACATATTTAAGCCATTCACTTGTGTTTTCTTTTCAGATTGGTCTCTTCCATTCAGGCTGTCATGGCCTCCTCAGCAGGTTACATCATTGCTACTTCATGTGACGACGTCATCGAGGACCAGTAAGAGATCACTGTCAACGTTTATTATTATTACTTGCTTTTTTGACATTGGATATTATGTCCTGGTTGTTGGATTTAAATGGGTGCCTACCAGGGTGTCCATGGATTGTATCTGTATTTGCCTGGCAGTTAATTTAGTCTCTTAGCATGTTTCATAAGGGGGAGTGAGAGATGCCATGAAAGAGAGCTCAATGGGGACTGTTCTGACTCGATACAAACAAGACAGGCTGACTCAAGTCCATGTTTGGTCGAAAGAAAGCTTAAAGGAACACTCCAACATTTTGGGAAATTGGCTTATTTGCCATCTTCCCCAGAGTCAGACAAGAAGATGAATACCATTTTTTTTTGTGTGCGTGCAGTAAGAAGCACAGAGACCCGCACCGTTAGCCTAGCTTAGCCGCAATCACTGGAAGTGGGTTAGACCAGTTAGCCTAGCTACCTCAAAAGTGACGAAATACACTTTCCAACAACTCCAAAACTTTCTTATTTACATGTTGTGACTTGTGTATTTACCACATGTAGAAATAACAATGTAAAATGAGACATTGTAATTTTAGAACCCTTTATGTGAGTGTATTTCAGGCAATAATAGAAATAAAAATCATATTTTTGGAGGGATAGTTTCACAGAACTCAGAACACACATTTATCAAAATATTAATTTTGCTATCTATACAGGGCATCTAAAAAATAATTTTGTTGTTTGTCTTCAAGGATAAAAAGTTACATGTGGGCATATTAGTAGAATCTTGAAATTTTCACAATTTAAGCGTTGTGACATGTATCTAATGTGTACAGAAAGCCATCATCCTTATGAAATTCCTTCATAGTGAGAATAATTGTTCAATCATAACTCCTACATTAGGTCAGTATGATGTACTACACATATTGGACACTAGGTGGCAATTGACTTCAACATGACTTTAGACCAGGTTTGTGGTGGTTTTAGCACAAGCACTTTCTGCTGGCTCAAGGTAGCAATATGGCAAAAATAATCCTGGCCACTCCTCATCTTAAGACTAACACGCCCAGTTCACTTGCAACGGGCGCAAGAATATATGGTATTTAAACGACGTGAGCACTAGGCGTTATAAGATAGCAAAGACACTTGTGTTGGGTTAGCACCGGGTGTAAGATGTTGAGATCTCAGTCATCAGATTCAATGAGGAAGAATGACTAATAAATGTTCCTCAAATACTTGAATAACTGGGTATGATGAGTGTGACCGTCATTGAATCACCATTTCTCCTTGTCTTCTTCTTTATTGAATTTCATAAATGAGATGTGACTTTAAAGTTGTCCAAAGTAAGTTTTGGTGGGTCACCTTAATAGCCAGAAATAATGGCTCTAAATGAGCTTGGACGAGATGAACGCACACTTAAACAATCATGTCTAAAGTTATCACGAGGGATGGGCAAAACTCATAAAAAACCAAAGCGTAAAACATTTTTTTTAAACGTTAATTTGTACAATTCGCGGAAAGTGCCTGTTACGAGTTTATGCCCTTACGGTTGCAAAAACTGCAACAGAGTGGACTAAATAAAAGACTACAGCATTGAGAGCATACAACAGGCGTGATGAGGTGCTGGCTTTGCTAAATCTTTTTAAAAAAAAGAAATAGCCGATATTCTACAGACAAAATATTAAATGGGCCTAACGTTTTATTTTAGTAATGACAAAAGCCCTAAATGGACAGGATACGTTCTACGGGAGGAGGTGGGGTTGGCTAATGTAATTATTACCTGAGGATCTCCGTTATTTTATTCCTGTCCAAATGTGCCATGTCTGTAACCTTTAAACGGACTGGGCGCTCCCACGCCAGTAAAGATGCCAGCGTCTTTTACCTATGCTGTTAAATGACCTGTGAAAATAACTCCAGATTAGAGCAATCCCGTGTGAAAAATTCAAGACGTTGCTTTAATTCAAAGTTAAAACATCGCCTCGCGTAACAGAGTATGTTGTGTTCTATAGAGTTTAACAATGTTATTGATAGTCTACTGCCATTCACGTTTAGACAAAATACTAGCCTATTAATTTAATCATGATAGGTCTTGTCAATTCTTGCATTTAGGCTTTTCAGCTGGGCATCACATATCCTGGCTCGACATAAGCCATCAGCTTGGTGAAGCCCTCATCTTACACAAGAGATATTATCCGTGGTGATCATTTCGACGATCAACCTGGTCACGCGTTCTTGGCTAATATTGTCGCACCTCTTCAAAGCGAAAGCCCTCATTGATGTTTGCTGAGAAGCGTTCGGGCTTGAGCTGAGCTGCTGTCGTCACTCACAGTCACTGTCTGGTGTTTAAGTCTCACATGATTTTGCATCATTTCAGTGCTGTTGGAGAATGTTAGCTCTGTGTCAAAGTTTACATTTAAATTAATTTTCTGTAATCTGCTCAAAGTGAGACAGGAACGTCAGTTTGAGTTACACACTCACGTTATCGCGCGAGAGCTGATCACGGAACATTTCCCGTTAGTCTAACCTAACCTTAGTTACCCCACCAACCCCAGATCAGCATTAAATAGTCTACTTTTAAACACGAGCCTACGACAATCACAGTAAAAAAATAAAAAAATAAAAAACCTTAAAAGGAAATGGTTAGAAATTTTAATTAATTTATCAATTTATTTTTAAAATTGCGATTAGAGATTTTTCTAAATGTTTAGCATTTTTGTTAACGTTTAACGTTTAAACGGTTTGAAGTCACACACCTAGTTATCACTCAAGTTTTTAGTTCAGTCATGATGATCTGAAACTCTGTTGGACAGTTTTAAATAACAGGTGTAAACAGAACCAATGCAGGGCTACTCACAGTCTTGGGGTTTTGCAGAAATTCCATTCCTTTCCTAGTCATTGTTTATTTTCTCAGCTTCATTTGAATAGTGACTAAAACAGTGACATCTAGTGACACATGGCAATATTTAATTAAAATAATAGTGTGATGTAGTGCTACGCATATTGGACACTAGGTGGCAATGACCTTGAAAATAGCCTTCACTTGACCTGGCTTTGACTTTGCTGACCTTGCCAGCTTCAGAGGAAGATTATACCAACTTCCGCAGGTCTCCGCCTTCTGGTGCTGTTAGCCTCCTCATTAATAATAATAATAATAATAACTTTATTTGTATAGCACCTTTCATACAAAGAATGCAGCTCAAAGCGCTTCACACAAAATGACACATAAAAATAAAAATAAAAGAGAATAAAAGTAAGGCATAAGAAAATTTAAAACAGTAAAAATGTTGAGTTAAAATTCAATAGGAACAGGTAAAAGGAAAAATAAGACAATAAAAATGATAAGGGTAGTAATAAAATATTAAGGGAACATAAAAAAAATAAGAAACAAAATGATAAATAGTAAAATAAGAAGATAAAACAAATAAATCAATTAAAAGCTAGTTTAAAAGAGCTAATATAAGACAAATAAATCAATCAAAAGCTAGTTTAAAAAGGTATGTTTTGAGCTGCTTTTTAAAAGTGCCAACTGAGTCTGCTGTTCTAAGGTCCTGCGGGAGAGTGTTCCAGAGTTTCGGGGCATAATAGCAGAAAGCACTCTCACCGCTTTTTTTGCGATTTATCATTGCGGCTTCAAACTTTTTCCTCATTGTGGCAGATCTGATATAGGTTGTTGAAGGTCAAGGTCCCATATACAGTGAGCACCATAATTCATTGGACAGTGACACATTTTTTTGTTATTTTGGTTCTGTACTGTAGCACTTTGAGTTTGAAAGGACACAATGACAATAAGGTTGAAGTGCAGACTGTTCCAATCCAAAAACTGACGCAGCCTTGGTCTTCCAGATCTCGCCTTGACTTCAACTGTTCCATTTATCTTCCATTTTCTGATAATGTTTCTGACAGTGGAAATAGGTAGTTTTAAACATTTCGTTTTTTTAGTAATCCAAATGGGTTCCAAAATGTTTGCACAGGGTCTTTTTCCTTTTATTATCTTGAAACTGTAAAAAATTCAAGTAAAAAGTAATCTTTCTTTAAAATTTGAGGAAATGTGTCATGTTTAACTTTGTACCATTTAGAGGTCAGGTTAGCTTCTATTAATTGTAAAATGCATTTTGACCAGGGGCGCCCACATTTTTGCACCCCACTGTATTTGCATTTCATTCTTTTACAATGTGCTACAATGATTTCCCTTCATTTTGGCTAGAGTTAATAAAAATGTTATGGGCAGTAGCCAAGCTTGCCTTGCATGGATTTTGTCAGTTGACCATCAGCGAACCTATCTTTCTTATACAGTGAAATTCTTGAGTGCTTTAGTAACACCTTCTCAGTCTGAGAAAAACAAGGGTTTTTTTCAGTTAGTATAGTGCAGATACATGGATATTGTGTTCAGTGCTCATGGAGTTTATCCAAAGTTGGATTCTAATAACGACTTCACACTAGAGACAAAAATGGGACATTTTTTGCATTTGAATAAAATTTCCACAAAAGGGGTAATATTGGATGTTATACAAGCACTTTAAATTGTTTTTACATCTCAATATTGTTAAATTGAGATGTAAATTGTTTTTACATCTGAGAAAACTTGTGAAAATATGGTAATGGTGAAAGGATATTTGTGTGATTTAAAGTGCTGGCTGCAGAAGCCTTTTAAAGTAAATCTTAGGAAGGAAAAAAAGTAAGGAAGTGCAAAATTTAACCTTGCAAATAGGATTAATTCATTACATACAGTGAGCACCATAATGAGACACATTTCTGTACATTTCTGGTTCTGTACTCTAGCACTTTTGAGTTTGAAAGGATACAATGAGGTTGAAGTGCAGACAATCAGCTTTAATGGAGGGTATTTTCATCCATATTGAATGAACCGTTTAGAAATTCTAGAACCTTTTGTACATAGTCCCCCCCCCCCTTTTTGGGCATCAAAAATATTGGCCAGTTTAAAATAATGTAGAATAAAGTAATTATAATTTTTAAACTTTTATTATTTGTTTCAGATTTTTTCCCATTTTCTCCAAATTTAGTAGCCAATTGAACCCCTATTCTAATTAAATTCCCCCCGTGTAGCAACCGCTAGAGAACCACCGCTATACAACCCTGTCAGCCAGTGGAAGGAAGGAGGGCGCCACAGATTCTCTCCCCCCATCCGGAAGCAGCCACCAATTGCTGCTCCCACAGGGCACTGGCAATGCTCGGGTTTGGCATGACCGGGGCGCGAACCCTGATGCTCGGAGTACAACTACACCGACTGAAAGTCGGCAGTCTTACTGTTGTACCACCATGGCGGCCGATAAAGTAATCATTTGCATGCCATGCCATGACGTCCTGATGTCTGACCAAACAATATCAAAAGAAAATAATTTTTTTTTTTACTGGTACTCCTACAAGCGAAACTATAACCTCTCTGCATTTGAATAGATCTCTATGGGAATTGGGGGGTGGGACTAGATTTAGCTGTAAATTACACTGGAACAGTATGGAATACATGGTTGGTGAAATGGTCTGAGGTATCAATCGAGCCTCAAACTCATCACTCTGCTGCCAGATATGCTGTAGATATGCTGTAGATATGCAGTAGATATGGATGGATCACTTTAAAGGGACTGCCAACTCAAATTGATGATTCAGCTTTTCAATGGTTAATTGTTGTCATCATGACATAACCCAAATATCAGTACTAAGTGATGCGCCTAAATTAAGATATGCCTTCCTTTTTCCCCCACCATTGCCTGTAATTGATCAGGCAAGGTTTTGAGCGGGCGGGATTAAAATTAACTTCAGGACGTCATCAAAATCCTATCAGCCAATGATTAACTATCCGGAAATTCTTTACGCCCTCCTCTTCACCAGATTTCTGCAGCCATCTATGGTTGCAGCTGGCAACAACAGTAAACAACTTTCTTGTTCGATGTGTGCTTTCCTCTGGTTTGTCTTTCACAAATGTTATGGCAAAAGAAAAACTGTTTGCATAGCTCGAAGCGTCCACGTTATGCCCACTAATTTTTCTTAATTAGGTGCTTTTCGTGTTTAGAGGAATTATTCACCCTCTTAAGCCACATTATGTCAGAAATAGCTATGCATGCTATATAGAATAAATTCCACATGTTCATGTTATGCTTGTTGTGCTATATTGCAACAATGACATAAAAAGAGGTTACAAAATGATTTATTTTAACTGATTGAATTTAAGAGTGAAGTGAATAAATAGGCTCCTAATTAGGTTGTTGAACACATGCGGTTAACTCATAAAAAACTTTTTAGGCTTAACACAATGCAGGTTTGGCTCGTTATCATTTGCTTTGTGTTTGAATTCTTCATTATCTACCAAATGGTTAGTTGTAGTGGCCATTCATTCACACTTTCACCAATTAAGAGCCTATTGATTCACTTCACTCTTTAATTCGATCAGTTAAAATAAATAATTTTAATCGTCTTTAAATGGATCTGTTAAATAATTGTCTTATCTCTTAATTAATATGGCACAATAAGCACAATGTGAACATGGGGTGTTAATTCTACATGGCATCCATAGCCATATGATATAATGTGGCTTAAGAGGGTCAATAATTCCTCTAAACATGACAAGCACCTAATTAAGAAATGAACAGCTTGTTAAAATTCTGGGATTGCAACTGTGGTTGCAACAAAAACCAGCATACACAGGGGGACTCCAGCACCGGTTTGGGAACCCCTGCTCGACACTGATTCCAATCCTGACCAATCAAGCCTGAATTCTTCGTTGCCACACATTTCTTGTGTTTCGCGCTGTCTCCGTGCTTAGTTAAGCTCTCACGCTTAAAATGTGTTGACTCCGTTGACACACTGTTACCTGCGATCTCCGTCCCACAGGCTTTACACGTGTACACAGTGCATTGCGCCGCTCTCATACCCAAGTCTTTTAGCCACTCTCTCCGAAAAGTGTACACCTTCTTCGATGCTGGTGCATCCACATCGACATCACCAACTGTTTCAGCAGCCACAGCGACTACATCAGTTACGTTTTAGTAACGTTAACGTTACAAAAAAATGCCGTAATCGTTCGATTCATCTTTTTAATCTTCGGTAATGCTAGCTAACGTTACCAATTTTGCTAGTTAGGTAACGTTAATAAATTGATCATTAACTTTTGTCTTCAGGTAACGTTAATGCGTTCGCTCTGTGTCACGTGACAGACGCATTAAAGGTAAGAACGTGAAGCTCACATTTTATTGGTTAGAATGGTCACTGTCAGCTCACAAGACACATACTGAGTGTACTAACCACTGAACTATATAGAAAAGTGGTACTAACTAGCGAATGTACAGACTCGGAGAAAGGGACGTTCGACTGGGGGGAAAAAAAGGTCGCACCAGAAGTATTATTTGCACTCGCACAAATTTTCCGAATTATATTTCAAGGTCGCACAGATTTGAGCATATGCGACCAAAACGGTCGCAATTTCGAGCCTTGTTTTATAATTTCTAAACGATTCATCCGATATGGATGAAAATACCCTCAAATTAAAGCTGACAGTCTGCATTTCAACCTCATTGTCATTGTATTATTTCAAACTCAAAGTACAGAACCAAAATAACAAAAAAATGTGTCACTGTCCAATTAATTATGGTGCTCACTGTATACCCTCAACCTAGCTGAGTGTTTCTTTCTTAGCTATGACCGTTGCATTACTGATGGAACAGTGATTGGTTTTACATACACCCTGGCATCAATTAAAAAGTCAAGTAAATTAATGGTGACTAAGATTGCTTTGCTTTATTTTTTTGATTGTCATTTAAGTTTTTTGAGCAATGTTTACGCCTTAATGTATCTGCTAATGTATATGCTGTAAAACAAATCTTGTACTAAACTCAGCTGTATGTCCTGGATCTGTTTCTTTTTCTCAACCAGGCACTGGCTGACGAGCACCTACATCCTCTTTGCAGTGCCCTACTTCGTCTATGACATCTATGCCATGTTCATGTGCTATTGGCACAAACTGCAGGTCAAAGGTCATGAAGATGACAATGGCCCAAAGCCTATTGGTGCAGCCTTGATCAGCTACCTACGAAGAGAATTCCTCATGGTCCTACACCATGTTGTCATGGTCACTGTCTGTTTCCCTGTCTCTGTGGTAATTATAAACATGGAATTTCGAAAGTAACCTTTATTAGGCTTTTTATGTGTGTGCCTATGTATACATTTATTATTTGTGTGCATGTGTGTGTGTGTGTGTGTATGTATGTATTGTCTTTCCTTGGCGCAAACTTATGGCCCAGTGTGTACAAATGATTAATACTTGGACCCTAAGAAATCTGTTATATATGTGACCCGATTACAATTTACTTAAGTTTAGACTATCAATCGAACTAGTCTACATGCATCTTCTGGTTTTATTTGTGTGACTTGAGAGCCAGGACAAATTTATAAGGAGACAGGCTAATGGTTGACGTAATTGGCATAACTTGCAAGCTGTGAAGCTATAAGCACTTCTAAACGTGATGTTCAAAACATAGGAAATGCATTTATACAGTGTTCCTCCATAGTGTTTGGGACAAAAACATTTTTTTATTGATTTGGCTTTGTACTCAAACAATTCACATGTGGTTAAAGTTCAGATCCTCAGCTTTTATTAACCCCTTTGCAAAGATGCCAAATTTGGTCAATTCTCACCTATTTGGGGGTGTTCCATTTATAGCTTTATAACTCCAGGTGTATCTGAGTATCGCAGAAACTTGGAAAATGGCTTAAATGAATCAAGACAGTTGTATCATTTACAATGCTAACTAAGGGCCAGATTCAAAGTTGAGATACGTGGATTCAGAGTTTTCACTTAATAATCTTTTTCCAAAAAAAGGCGGTTTATGTCTATCACCACCAATAGATTATTATGAAAAATACAGCATTTTTCGCATAAATGGATATGAGAATGAGTGCATGTTATTTGAACATAATACTGGTCTTTTTTTTTTTACCTAGCCTGCTTGCAATTATCAAAGAGCTGTCATAAAAAGAAAAATATGTAAAAGTATGATTGACCGTGTATATTATACCAGACCAATATTAGATGGATTAATTGATAGACAGTGTCTGGATCATATTCGCTTTGACAGAGAGAAGATTTTGTAGACTACTTATGTCAGCTCAGCTGCTCCAAAATTATTATGAAGTGCAAATGAACCCCCTGCATGGTACCAGTGCTCTAGGTTACAATCTCTCTCTCCTTCCTGGTCACATCCTTCCAGCATGTGACAGATGCACTCAAAAAATTTATTGTTTGACAGTGGTTGCACGTAATAGGCTATTATGAAGTACATGTGACTTCAACTGGTTAAGTTGAAGACGTCACTTATAATATTGTGTTTAACCACCGTACATGATTTTATTAAGTAAATTGTAAAAAACGATTTTTTTATCTTTAAAAAATATATATATTTTTTTTAAAGTAAATCCAACGATTTATTTGTTTACTTAAAGGGGAATTCCACTGAAAAATTATGTTTCTTGTAGAAAAGCAACTGTCCTCCTGATTACAATGAGCTCAACGTTACAACCGGAGCTGAGGCACTGGGCATTTTACTGATAGTCTTGCTGTGCCTCTTTGAGAGAGGCCACGTTACCTGCTGGCAAGTCACTAATGTAACAGTTCTACTGAAAAATACCACCACCATTAGCTGGAGTCTCCAGAAAAATGGGGGAAATACGGCCATTAATTTAGGAAAACTCAGCCCATCTGCATTTGGTATTGTGAAAACATTAGCCAGCCTAGCCAGAAATCTGTAACACTTGCGCTTCTCATTTCTCACCCCGGTCTTCTAATGGAGAAAAAAAAAACGCCCTTCCAACTAGGAGTTTCATGTCGGAAATCTGGGATCGTGAAATCAACCCGACCTCCCGTTTTTCAGTATGAAATACTTTTGCATTGGCCAACATGCCGATACATAATGATAAACGTATACAATTAAAAGTAAAAACGTTACTAGTTTTTTAGCTATGTTTGCTAGCAAATCCAAAACTTTCCCATTACTCGAACGCACTGATGTCGGTAATGACGTGGAAATGACTCGTTTTACCACCTCCAATATCCGACCTCCTGCCATAAATGAATGCAGGGTTAGCTACTGCATGGCAAACAGATTTACAAACCTGGATTTGCATCTTTGTTTAATGCCATGAAACCCGTGGCTAACAACAACTAACGGCACTAGCCCAGAAAATGACATCGTTAACGTTGCTTCTGTAATCGAATGTTCAAAGTGAAACTGTTCGATTGTAGTCAGCTCGCTAATGTTAGTCTACTTGCTGTAGGATGAAGTGCCATCCAATGGGTTTGAAGGCATTTGCTTGAGCAGATAAGATGTTTTTGCACACTTCAGAATTCATTCTGCGGCTTTCAGCTTTGTGCTTCTGCGGACCATAGTCGTTGACACATCCACGTGTGTTTCTGTCGGACAGGTGTTTAGGGGGTTTTCTTTATCATGGTGAGAATTATTTGGCTATCAACTGTAGAGGGCTTCCTTGGCCTACCAGGCCCTTTTACGATTATTGAGCTCACCAGTTTCTTTTGAATGATATTCCAAACAGTTGATTTTCGTAAGCCTAAGGTTTGGCCTATGTCTGTTTTTTAATTATTATTTCAACACCAATAATAGACTCCAAAGGCAAGTAAAAGCTTAGAATCAAGAAGAGATACTGAAATCTATTTTATACCTGGTGTAAGGAAGAAATTGAACAAACCTGACTAATCAGAAAAACCTGTGACGCCATATGTACCAAACATTATGGTCCCCTGAAATGGAGGGGGGGGGTTTATGTATAAAAATAGCTGTAATTGCTACATGGTGAAAAGTTGTTTGATTACAAATCACAAATCATTACAAATCAAGAAGAAATATGCCGTTGTCCGAAACATTATGGAGGGAAATGTAGAACCTCAGAGATACAAACTCGTCAGGAAGGGAGTCGTATGCAACATTGAAATATTTGTTGCTTGAAAATGATGTCAAAATGCACCCATTTTAAAAATGAACAGACAAGATAGATGCAGGGGAAGAGTTGGCTGACCGCATTTTAAATCACAGTTAAATTAAAGAACAAGGGCCACCGCGGTGGCGCAGCGGTAAAAGTGTGGGGGGAGGGACTTGGCGGGGCAGAATTGTCGTGCAGGCCCTGGGCGAGTTGGAATCATGGTCAGGAGCTTGAGGAGTCCTGAAGAGGACGTGGTGCCCTCCTTCCTACTACCGGCTGACGGGGCTGTGTCACGGCAAATTCTCAACCGGCTGCTACACCGGGAATTGAATGGCATGGGGTACAATTGGCTACCAAATTGAGAGAAAACAGGAAAATAAAAACACCAACAGAAAGGTACCAGCGCCAGAAAGACAACAAAAATGTCCAGACGGACAGAGCAGCAAGCTTATGCAGTTGCCTTTAGGTCTCTCTGGGCCTGAGCCCTAGTCCTTTTATAGAGCCTAATAATTAGGCAATTGGAATCAGCTTTTCTGATTGGCAATGAGCCACAGTTGCAGCCATGCCTGTGAGTGGGGCTGATGCTGTCCAAGGTCCTATAGCTCTCCCAGGTCACGAAAACATCTGAGGTGCTGAAGGAACAGCGCACCAGGTGTGTGTGTGTGTGTGTGGTACCAGTCAAGACATTGACTGGAACAAAATCCAGAATATAAAGCGGTACTCCTTGACCACAGTGTTCAACCCCTGATCTATATAATATATCATATACACCCTTGATCGTTTTTGCATCTTAGTGATATTTCAGAAATTGGTTCCTTATGACAAGCTCACACTACACGACTTTTGCCCCGATTCTGATGTCAAAGACTAACTCCCGACCAATTTTGGTCCGATGATATGATTTGCTCTTATTTCTGTTGTGAACCAATTTGGACCTTGTCGCAAAGCACAGGATAATTTCAAACTGTTTTGATTTTGACGGGAGTCCTGGCTGACCTGCAGTGACGCATCGTTCAACTAGAATGTCAACAGCCAATGAACGAGCGCACAACAAACGCAACTAAAAACAGTTTGAAATTATCAATACTTCCGTAGCCTTGGCAAATGTGCATGGAAATTCGACCTCTTGATTAATTAGTTCTGTAGAAATCGTGTGATGTGCCACCCCGAGTAATTCTCGGTCCTCCCGAAATCGCCTAGTGTGTGCTGTATCGCGTATTGATTTTTTTTTTTTAAAGATTCGTTTTGACAGTCGTTAGATGTCAGCTGCACGTCTTGGACAGGATTTTGTAAAGATTTAAAAGTTGTGTAGTGTGAGCTTGGCTTTACTTGATTCAATTTCTAAGTTAATTTCTAATTACATGGTGGAACCATGTTAATATTTACACTCCATCTGTGTTAATATGTATGTATGAATGAGAGAAAGCAGAGATAATGAAGATCGTGGGAAGCAAAGATTACATAAGGAGACAAAAAGGTAAATGGCAGATATATTGTCCAATGTAAGTGCATGAGTCCCATTTATTGGGTGGAGACCAGTGTCTGCAAGATTTAGCCAAAGACTGCTTCCCTTGGTGTACCGTAATGGTCACCATCTGCTTCTCTGTGTTCGTGGTAACTGTTGCTGCATAGCAACCAAGTATGACTTTAATGTGAATGTTTTGATTGGATTGGGAGAAGGGTGAGACAATGAGAGGGTGAGATAAGTGATGAGTAAGGGTTAAAGAGCAAAACAAAGGTGTGTGTGTGTGTTTACCTATATTGTTCTAACAGTCCTGTCTGTCTCTTTTCAGTTCTGGCGTCAGGGAAAGGGTGATTATTTTCAGGGCGTCTTGTTCCTGGCTGAACTCAGCACACCGTCCGTTTGTTTGGGGAAAATTCTTATTCAGGTAAAGAAGACACCTTTCTGTCTTGCATCATAGCTCTTGTATATATTATATGCACATATACATCATCTTTGTGTGAGGTCTATGCAAAGCGTACCCTGAGATTACAATTAGAGGGCAACTAATATGGCCAATAAACATCAACATTTAAACATTTAAAATTGTTTTTGAGATATCTGTTTTCAGATATTTAAAAATCTGCCTGAGTGATGCCTTTCACAGGCAGCCACATCTACTGAGAAACCGGGTAATTCCAAAAAAGCACTGAACTTTTTTTAGAGCATGGGTGGCTCACCTGCCTCCTGCTCCCAGGAAAAGTAAAAAACGATCCTGTGTTGAATAGCCAAATTATGCACCATTGCCTGTGAAACAAGCCTCAAACCATCACTCTGCTACCAGAGGATTGTTTCTCCTAACTTGTTTTTCCATAGAGTTCAATAGGAAAATGAGTCAGGAGAAACAACCCTTAAAGGGATATTTCACTTTTGTGTAACATAAGTAATTTTGTGGAGCCTACCCCATTATATTTGCATCGGGTGAATACTAGCAACATCAGATGACCGTAGTCCCCGGTAATCCCGGTTGTCAGGCTCCCCATTCTCTCACCGTTCATTTTCGGGCCCTCACCAAAATGAATCATACGGCCGATAATGGAAAACATGAGGGTGAAAAAAGCTGGTTTTTAAAAAAAACGTACTATTAATGTTGTTTTTGATGATTGTATACCGGTTAATCAAAGCACAACAGTTGCAGTTCATTATAAATCCAGTGGGGGCGCTGTCAGGCCAAAATGTGTCCGGGAGCCAAAATGTGTCCGGGCAAGGCATCGGAATGCTTGGAATGTCGTTGCTATGCCAACAGACACGCGAGCATTGTGACGCGATAGCATTGTAACGAGCTTGCACTTGCTTTGACCTCAGAATCGCCGGAGATCGTTGGACGGAGATAGATCACTACATCACTCAAATAACCATCACTATCACTCAGATAACCTTTATAATTTCCCTTTGTATAGGCTACTAAGCTTTATATTGTTAATTGTTTTCGATTTTAGATTGTGTTGGTGATTCATTTCACCTCAGAATCGCCGGAGATAGACAGATCTATATCAGATAACTTTTATAATATCCTTTTGTATAGGCTACTGTGCTTTATATTGTTAATTGTTTTCGATTTTAGATTGTGTTAGCTAGTGATTCATTTTGAAGTAGATCGTCTTTTACTGAAACTAACTAGCTAGCAATACTACATAGTAGTTTCCTGGTCAAATGTTGCTTTATAAAAAAACGAGCATCCGTTAATAATGTTAACAACGCCGGATTAAAAAAAAAAAAAAGAAGAAGAAAAAAAAAAAACGCATTAGCCTGTTCGCCCTGCAAGTTAAACCAGCGAGGTGGAAAGAGTAAGTAGGCCTATCGCGTAATTGAATAGCCCAATAAAACTAATCTAATGTCACGTTGATCAGTACGCCTAATTGTTATTTTTTTGTGGGCCTATTGGTAGTTTTTCTGATGACCGATTATTTATTTTTTTACTGTATTTGCTATGCGATCGCGTTCACCCAATGAAAATGCCGTTGTAATAATCAGGCACGTTTCCTAAAAATGTTTTGTTACGTTGAATATTGTTTTCAATAAATGTTATTTGTTAACTTTTATTTAGTGAGATGACGTGCCCGGACACATTTTGGCTCCCGGACACATTTTGGCCTGACAGCGCCATTTTATAGCCTAATTCGTTCTGTAGTTGCGACAGTTAGATTTTATTGAACACGATCATTATAAAAACAGCAGATCAGTAGCCTATGGTAACCGATTAATAACAGGTGGAGGCTGCGCAAAAAAACACAATCACTGTCGCGCTCTGGCAATAAAAAATCTATAATAGCTGGCCTACATGAGCGAGAGTCACTAACTGACTGATGTCTACCTTGTTGAAAGTCACACGAGAAGTGGCGTAAATAGGCGGTAATTTAGTAAATTTAATAAATTGTGGTAGTATACTGATCTTGCGGTGTTTGTGTGTAAGCGTGGTTACCTAACAACCGACGCCACTTTTTTCATATTGTGCACAGCTGATCGGTAATATCACAGTGGAGGTGCACACAATGCTGGGGCAGAATATTCAATATTTCAAAAGAAATCAACATCACCTTCTAATTGCAGAAGCTGAAATGGATGATGAAGGAAACTTTGAATATCTTAGTTACATCAGCACTGAGCTAGCTAAGAAAGTTTGGTGTAAATATGTGTAATATTTTTTTCAATTTAGCAAGTGTCCAGGAAGTATTTATGCTGGCTCCCATCCCATCTCATCATATAACTAACGTTAGGCACTCAATTGAATGAAGACCGCTTTGACCGTATTCATCATGGGTTTCTATCACAATGACAGTGTAAACACGGCGCCATCTTTAGGACATATTTCGCGGTGCATCGGTCCCTCACGCTCAGTCAGCGGGTCACGGGTGAAGGAGAGATGGCTAACGTTTTCTTATCAGCAGTGAGGTGCGCGATTTCTTTGTTAGCTGCTGGTAAATTTGGTTTAGCAAATTTAACGTCAACTTCACTAACGTTAAAGCCATTGCTTTCACCTTTGTTGCCTAACGTTATTTTTTGCCCTTTACTAAACGGGCTAGCTAGCAAGTGCAGGTGTGCCAATAGGAGCCTGAAGAAAAAGTAAACTATTTAATTTACCGATTGCTTACATGGCAATAAAAGTGGCTGCTCTTCTGCTATAAACTGTATGGAGTCCTATAGACGGGCAATGGCGCTGATTTGATGCAAAGCTATAACGTTATTTGGCAAAAGTCAATATTACCATTTTTGCTAGCTGTCTGCATGTGAAACCATGACTATTTTTTTGAACCTCATTTACCTTTGTGGTCTTAGACTGCCACCCTGTGGCAAGAAGGGGCATTTTGCCCACTGATAGGAAACGATATTGCCAAATCAATACTTCCATGACATTACGTGAAAATAAGTAAAAATCTTAAAAATGAAATTATAAAGTCTCACCATAGCTAGCTAGCTAACTAGTTTACAATATCTTGACTTCTGGCTGTGGCACACCTCCACAGCATGGCCACAAAATAAAGTCAGTCGGCTACATAGTCGTCACTAACGGGTTTATTTAGCAGAGGCTTGTTTGGAGACGCACTATCATGACAGATGAATGAACACAGAAATTCGCCACATCGACAAGGCAACCAAAAAGGTAACTTTAAAAAAAATCTCTCGCTAATGATAAAGAATTTTTTTAATCTCCCCCTCCCCGGTCCACGATCGCCATTTAAATTAACGTTACGTACACCCTCTACAAAGTGGAATTGCTGCTGTTACCCCAGCTGCAACATAAGATGTAGCCTATACAACACGTTATGCAGCGTGTAGTAGCCTACCTCCAAACGTATGTGTAGTAGATGTTATCTGCCTTGTTAGGAATGTCCAGGAGGTGGCAGCATAGGGTCAGCTATACGCAATGTTGGGGCAGGCACAGGTAGCTTAGTCTAATGGCGGCCATTGTCATGCTTGTAATGCTCTGCACATGTTGATATAAATCAGTTACTTGTTAACCCGCTGTCCGCTCATCATTAGTAATATTAAGAAGATAATACATTTGGCGACGAGGAAACCGGTGAACTCGGAGGAAGTGGTGGAAAAGACGAACAACTTGTGAGTTCTAGAACGCTAGCGACTCGGCTAATGTCGGATGACGGGGAAGCTAATGATAACCAAAACGTCGGGATGGCTACTATGATGGTAGGAACACTCACCGCTTTTGACAGTAACACCCAGACGTGGGAGGAGTATGTCGAAGTGTTGGGACATTTTTTCATTGCAAATGGGATTACGGACGCAGAAAGGAAGCGGGCAATATTGCTAAGCTCTGTAGGCAGTCGGACATACAGTTTAATGAGGAACTTGTTAAGCCCGGACAAGCCTGGTGATAAGACATGTGACGTATTGACGGCACTGCTTCAGTCACATTATAACCCGAAGCCCAGCGAGATAGTCCAAAGATTTAAATTTAATTCAAGGATTAGGGCAGCAAATGAAACTATGACGGAGTATGTGGCAGTACTATGAGAGCTAGCTCAACATTGCAACTACGGTGACAAATTGAAAGAGATGCTACGCGACAGGCTCGTGTGTGGCATAGCAGACGATCGCATACAGCGGAGATTGTTGGCGGAGCCTGAGCTAACGTTCGAAAAAGCCTTGAAAGTCGCGCAAGCCATTGAAACGGCAAATAGGGATGTGCATGACCTACAAGTGGGACCGAAAACGCTGGACAGTACCGTGAGTAAAGCTGTATCACAAGTGCCAGTATACAATGTGAAAGAGAAACAGAAGTGGCAAGGAAAAACAACTCCATTGACATGTTATAGATGTGGGGGTGAACATATGGCAAGGGACTGTCGTTTTCTCAATGAAAAGTGCCATGGCTGTGGGAAAAATGGGCATGTGAAGAAAATGTGCAGATCCTCGACTCCGGATCAGCAGCAGCTTAAGGGAGGAGGGAAGTACAAGCAAAAGGGTTTTAGAAATGATAAAAAGCAGTCTGCCCATCACATAAGTGAATCTCCTGAGAATGTTTCAAGTGACGAAGATGTGTTTACTATGTACAATCTAACAGAGTCCAAGATAGCAAAAGTTGATCCCATTACCACACAGCTAAACATAAATGAGAAAATGGTTAAATTTGAAGTGGATACTGGCTGCAGTGTGACAATCTTGACAAAGACTGAATATACCAAGCTAGGGACAGCAGGGGGCACACAAGAGCTGCAGGATTGTTCAGTGACTCTGAAAACATATACAGGTGAAAGAGTACCTACACTGGGAGTGGCAGAAGTGACTGTAAAGTACAGAGACCAAGTAAAACAGCTACCAGTAGTGGTCGTATCAGGCACAGGACCGAACCTGTTAGGCAGGGGATGGATCAAAGAGCTAGGAATGGACTGTGTTCTGGTGAATAAAATGGAGCAGCCACAACTGACATTACAGGATGTGCTAAGGCAACATGAGGATGTTTTCAAAGAGGAACTGGGGACCTGGGTAGGCCCACCAGCGAAAATATATGTCAAGGAAGGCGTTGCCCCAAAGTTCTATAAACCTAGACCAGTCCCCTACGCCATGAGGAAGAAGGTGGAGATGGAGTTAGAGAGACTCACAGACCACAGACCAGGGAATTATTGAACCAGTGAAGTTCTCTGAGTGGGCAGCACCGATCGTGCCTGTGTTAAAGTCGGATAATTCAGTGCGCATATGTGGAGACTACAAAGTCACAGTCAACCAGGTGTCGAAGCTCGAGCAGTATCCAATCCCAAGATTGGAGGACTTGTTTGAAAAGTTGTCAGACGGGGAAAAGTTCAGCAAACTGGACCTGAGCCATGCGTATCAACAGGTGACACTTGATGAAGCATCCAAGCCATTTGTCACTATTAACACGCACAAAGGTCTTTTTCAGGTGAATCGTCTTCCATTTGGGGTCTCCTCCAGCCCAGCAATTTTTCAAAGGATGATGGAGAATCTGGTGGCAGGCATTCCAAATGTGGCCGTCTATCTGGATGACATTTTGCTGACGGGGCGGAGCGACCAAGATCACCTGGCCACGCTGAACCAAGTGTTGACACGGCTCCAGGAAGCTGGCCTTCGTCTAAAACGCAACAAATGTGCGTTCATGGAACAGGAAGCAGAGTTCCTAGGACATAAGGTGGATGCCTCTGGATTACATCCTCTACCACACAAGGTCAGCGCCATACAGAAGGCACCAGCACCGACTAATGTCACGGAACTGAGAGCATACCTTGGCCTGCTCAACTACTACAACAGGTTTCTGCCAAACCTGTCAACATTATTATCGCCTTTACATGAACTGTTGAGAAAAGACACAAAATGGAAATGGGAGGCAAAACAGGAGAGAGCTTTTGAGGAGTCGAAGCGACTTATGCAGTCGTCTGAGGTGTTAGTGCATTATGACAGCCAAAAAGATCTGATCCTGTCATGCGACGCTTCTCCGTATGGAGTGGGGGCGGTGTTGTCGCATCGCATGCCAGATGGACAGGAGAGACCCATCAGCTTCATGTCGCGGACACTGACGTCGGCTGAATCAAACTATTCGCAACTGGACAAGGAAGGTCTGGCGGTGATGTTTGGCATCCAGCGCTTTCATAAATTTGAATATGGAAGGAAGTTCGTCATTTGCACTGACCACAAACCCTTACTATCTCTCTTCAATGAGATGAAAGCTGTGCCTCAAATGGCATCCCCTCGTATTCAGCGTTGGGCCGTAACGTTGCGAGCGTATGAGTACGAGATTGTTTACAAGCCAGGGAAACACCACGGCAATGCAGATGCCCTGAGTCGACTCCCTCTGCCTCATCAGTCCACAGAGAGAGAGCAAGAAGAACGAGTGCTGATGATGGAGAATGTGACCCTCGTCTCGGCAGCGGAAATGAGGAAATGGACAAGCAGGGATCCTGTGTTGTCCAGAGTGACAGAGTTTGTCCAACAGGGTTGGCCGTCCCAAGACCCAGACCCAACTTTCCAACCATATGCTGTTAGGAAAACAGAGTTAAGTGTGCAAGATGGTTGCGTACTGTGGGGCTCACGTGTGGTGGTGCCGCCGCCAGGACGAGACGCTTTGTTACAGCAGCTACATCAAGGTCACATTGGCATCACAAGAATGAAAGCCTTGGGGCGGAGCTACTTCTGGTGGCCGAAGTTGGATGCGGACATCGAGGCTGTCGTCAAGAGATGTGTCACATGCCAAGAACACCGCAACTCGCCATCTCCAGCACCACTTCACCCATGGGAATGGCCGAGCAGACCATGGCAAAGGCTACACATTGATTATGCAGGTCCGTTTATGGGACACATGTTTTTGATCCTGATGGATGCGTATTCAAAATGGATGGATGCTTACCCGGTGACAGCCTCGACTTCAGCCATCACCATTGAATGTCTACGGAAGAGCTTCAGCAATCAGGGACTACCAGAGACAATCGTGTCTGATAATGGCTCATGTTTTGTGAGCACAGAATTCAAAGAATTTATGCTGAAAAACGGCATTGAGCACATCACCTCTGCTCCCTATCATGCTTCCTCCAATGGCTGTGCTGAGCGTGCAGTCCAGACATTCAAGTCAAAAAAGGCGAAGTGATGGGAGCATCAACACTAAGGTGTCAAGAGTGTTGTTTAGCTATCGCATTACACCACAGTCCACCACTGGGCTGTCGCCTGCTGAAATGTTGCAAGGTCGGAAGTTGAGATCAACACTCGACCAAATTCATCCAGACCGCAGAACAAGGGTGGAACGGAAACAAAGCATTCAAAAGAAGCATCATGACAAGCAAGTTTCAGGGAGAAGTTTCCAGGAGGGAGACACAGTGATCACAAGGAACTTCAGTCATGGGCCTAAGTGGATACCTGGGATCATAACCAAAATCACAGGTCCTGTCTCCTATAAGGTCATGCTGGGAGATGGCAACATTGTGCGCAGACACGTCGACCAGATACTGGCCAGACCTGGGGACAAGGACTTGATGGAACCAAAGATTAGGGACCCCCCGGGACTGCCTGAATTGCCATCAGCAGCTGTTGCGTCGTCAGATAATTCCATTCCTGAGGGAAACAGCTATCTTCCAGAGGGAAACTCTCCAGAACCTGCAGACCCGGCTCCTGACAAGTCGAAAACATTAGTGACTGACAACCCCCCTCCAGGCACGCCAGTACAGTCACAACAGTGGATCGCGCCTGTGCGACAGTCGCGTAGAAGAGTGTCCAAGCTAAGTTATCTGAAGGACTTTGAGTGTTGAAAAAATAAAAAAAATAAAAAAAATAAAATGACATAGTATACTTTGTTTCAGAGTTGTGGTTAGATAAGAGTATGACACAGAGTTAATTGTAGTTAGGCACAGGAAGTTGATTTGCTTCACGGAAGGTATACTGCAGGGGTCACCAACCCTATGCCCGCGGGCACCCGGTCGCCCGTTGGCTCCTTCTCAGTCGCCCGCGAGGCATGTTCTAAAAATAGCAATATAACGCGTGTATCTACGTGGCTCGTTATCGGCGATTTACTGTTAACTTAGGCACGCAAACGAACACTCGCGGTAAATACGCTAAATGAACAATTTAATAAACAGTATTTTATTCCCCCCCCGTCAACAATTTCAATCGAGGTCAGCGAAATCCTTTGATCGCACCCCCCCCCTCCCCCCCCCGTCAACAATTTCAATCGAGGTCCGCGAAATCTTTTGATAGCACCCCCCCCGTCAACAATTTCAATCGAGGTCCGCGAAATCTTTTGATAGCACCCCCCCCCCCCGTCAACAATTTCAATCGAGGTCCGCGAAATCTTTTGATAGCACCCCCCCGTCAACAATTTCAATCGAGGTCCGCGAAATCTTTTGATAGCACCCCCCCCCCCCGTCAACAATTTCAATCGAGGTCCGCAAAATATTTCGATAGCACCCCCCCCCCTCGTCAACAATTACAATCCAACAAGTAGCCCTCCGTACTACTCAGTACCCTTGAAGTAGCTCTCAGTTGCAAAAAGGTTGGTGACCCCTGGTATACTGTGTGGGTATTTGTGTTTTATTAGAGGAAGCTCATAGCTTAAGGGGGGAGGAATGTAGTAGATGTTATCTGCCTTGTTAGGAATGTCCAGGAGGTGGCAGCATAGGCTCAGCTATACGCAATGTAGGGGCAGGCACAGGTCAGGACAGCTATAGTCTAATGGCGGCAACTGTCATGCTTGTAATGCTCTGCACATGTTGATATAAATCAGCTACTTGTTAACCTGCTGTCCGCTCATCATTAGTAATATTAAGAAGATATTACAGTTACCTAACAACCGACGCCACTTTTTTCATATTGTGCACAGCTGATCGGTAACATCACAGTAGAGGTGCACACAATGCTGGGGCAGAATATTCAATATTTCAAAAGAAATCAACATCACCTTCTAATTGCAGAAGCTGAAATGGATGATGAAGGAAACTTTGAATATCTTAGTTACATCAGCACTGAGCTAGCTAAGCAGTTTGGTGTAAATATGTGTAATATTTTTTTCAATTTAGCAAGTGTCCAGGAAGTATTTATGCTGGCTCCCATCCCATCTCATCATATAACTAACGTTAGGCACTCAATTGAATGAAGACCGCTTTGACCGTATTCATCATAGGTTTCTATCACAATGACAGTGTAAACACGGCGCCATCTTTAGGACATATTTCGCGGTGCATCGGTCCCTCACGCTCAGTCAGCGGGTCACGGGTGAAGGAGAGATGGCTAACGTTTTCTTATCAGCAGTGAGGTGCGCGATTTCTTTAAGTTAGCTGCTGGTAAATTTGGTTTAGCAAATTTAACGTCAACTTCACTAACGTTATTTTTTGCCCTTTACTAAAAGGGCTAGCTAGCAAGTGCAGGTGTGCCAATAGGAGCCTGAAGAAAAAGTAAACTATTTAATTTACCGATTGCTTACATGGCAATAAAAGTGGCTGCTCTTCTGCTATAAACTGTATGGAGTCCTATAGACGGGCAATGGCGCTGATTTGATGCAAAGCTATAACGTTATTTGGCAAAAGTCAATATTACCATTTTTGCTAGCTGTCTGCATGTGAAACCATGACTATTTTTTTGAACCTCATTTACCTTTGTGGTCTTAGACTGCCACCCTGTGGCAAGAAGGGGCATTTTGCCCACTGATAGGAAACGATATTGCCAAATCAATACTTCCATGACATTACGTGAAAATAAGTCAAAATCTTAAAAATGAAATTATAAAGTCTCACCATAGCTAGCTAGCTAACTAGTTTACAATATCTTGACTTCTGGCTGTGGCACACCTCCACAGCATGGCCACAAAATAAAGTCAGTCGGCTACATAGTCGTCACTAACGGGTTTATTTAGCAGAGGCTTGTTTGGCGACGCACTATCATGACAGATGAATGAACACAGAAATTCGCCACATCGACAAGGCAACCAAAAAGGTAACTTTTTTTAAAAATCTCTCGCTAATGATAAAGACATTTTTTTATCTCCCCCTCCCCGGTCCACGATCGCCATTTAAATTAACGTTACATACACCCTCTACAAAGTGGAATTGCTGCTGTTACCCCAGCTGCAACATAAGATGTAGCCTATACAACACGTTATGCAGCGTGTAGTAGCCTACCTCCAAACGTATGGAGAAATATTGCTTGATGCTAACAGTAGCTAGGCATGATGGCTGATCGATCGATCGGTTTAGCTAACTAGCTACCTAGCCTTACAACGAGCAACGTTATTTCATTAATTGATAGTTGGCTAGGAGGAATCACTTAACATATGATTTCACGTTTCACTCTCTGGGATGCATTTGTAGGAGCCGAGTGAACGGATAGGACATCATCAGTCTCACATGGTCCTGAATTTTGGACATGTGAACAATTAAAACTTCTTTAGAATTTGGCGGTTGCAATTATGATTGGAAAGAAAACCAGCAGTGGGTCCCCAGGACCAAGTTTGGAAACGGTCATATTTTTCCATTTCTGATTCTGTGTGTTATCCGATATGGTTATTGTGTTTCTTACCCGTCATTACTCTTGGCAGTTGAATGACTGATTTCCCCTATCTATCTCTACTAACTGGCTGAGCACTGGACAGCACCAGATTGCATCCCTCATGTGAGTTTCATTACATTACATTACATTATAGACATTTAGCAGACGCTCTTATCCAGAGCGACGTACATAGTGCATTTCCGAACAAGGAACAAGTGCGTTAAAACAATCCTAAAAAGGTAAATACGTAAATACGAAGTACTAGGCGCAGTCAGTATAATTGGGGATTTTTTGGGGGGGAGGACTACACAATATTGATAATAGTCACAAGGAGGTAGGGAGGGGTGGAGAGAGGTGCAGCTTGAAGAGGTGAGTCTTCAATCTGCGGTTGAAGGCGGTCAGACTTTCTGCTGTTCTGACCTCCACGGGGAGCTCATTCCACCACCGTGGGGCCAGGACAGACAGACGTCGAGACCGGGTGCTAGTATGAAGAGGGGGGAATACCAGTCGTCCTGAGGAGGCGGAACGCAGGGATCTGGCAGGTGTGTAGGGTCTGATGAGCTTTTGGAGGTATGGAGGGGCAGATCCTCGGACTGCCTGGAAGGCGAGCACCGTCTAGTCTAATTTGCCTGGTGAACTGCGCCAATTACTCTGAGCATGGACAGTGTTATGAAGTCTTTTGAGAAATTAGCAGGAGATGCTTATGGAAGCAGACAGCAGTGTGTGAGTAACTGGATTTGAAATGTAGTTGAAGGCAAAAAGCCTTCCGTGCCTTAGTGTGTATTTAGCCTGTAAGATTACATTACATTACATTCATTTAGCAGACGCTTTTATCCAAAGCGACGTACAGTAAGTGCATACAGAAAGGTAATCGAAGTAACTACAGAACAGATAAGAAAGCACATTCTTCCCATACAGTAGCAGCTATCCCTAGTAATGAACACAATGCAGTTCACAGTGAACTGGGTAAATCAGCTCTAATACAATTCTATTCTAAATATTATAAACTTGAATACCTTGAATACACAGTTCAACAAGAACACATACCATGAGGTCCTAGATAAGTATTAGTCCAGGTGGAGTCTGAAAAGGTGCGTTTTCAGGCCACGACGGAAAGTAGGCAGGGTTGGCATGGAACGTAGGGGAATGGGAAGTTCGTTCCACCACTGGGGAGCTAGGGTGGAAAAGCTCCGCAGTCGGGTCGAGCGAGTGCCATTTACACGGAGGGGGGGAAGTGCAAGTCGCCCTGCAGTAGATGAGCGAAGCGGTCGAGCAGGAACATAGTTCTGGATCAAGTCCTGCAGGTAGACAGGGCCTGTCCTATTGGCTGCAGTGTAGGCCAGGGTCAGAACTTTGAACCTGATCCTGGCTGCAACTGGCAGCCAGTGGAGTGACCTCAACAGGGGGGTAACGTGAAAATTTCGGGAGGTTGAACACAAGCCGGGCAGCTGCGTTCTGGATCAGTTGAAGAGGCAGGATGGCGCAGGCTGGTAGGCTTGCGAGCAGGGAGTTACAGTAGTCCAGGCGTGAGGTGACCATGGTCTGGACCAAAAGCTGGGTGGAATAGGTGGTCAGGTACGGTCGAATCCTCCTGATGTTGTACAGGAGGAACCTGCAGGACCGTGCCGTCGCCCTGATATGGTCTTTGAAGTTCAGCTGGTCGTCCAGGACCACCCCCAGGTTCTTTGCAGAGCGGGAGGCAGCCACCACGGTCCCGTCAACGGTGATGGAGAGGTCAAGTAGCGGGGAGGTTTTGTGTGGCATGAAGAGGAGCTCTGTCTTGTCGAGGTTGAGCTTCAGGTGATGGGTAGTCATCCACTCAGAGATGTCAGCCAGACAAGCAGATATCCTCTCCTTCACCTGTTGGGTAGAGGGAGGGAAAGAGAGGAAGAGTTGAGTATCGTCAGCATAACTATGGTATGAGAAGCCATGTGAATTGATTACTGAACCAAGAGATTTTGTATAAATGGAGAACAGCAGAGGACCCAGTACAGATCCCTGCGGGACTCCTGTAGACAGGGGATGGGGTGCAGACACAGAACCCTTCCAAGAGACTTGGTAGGATCTATCAGTGAGGTACGATACAAACCAGGAGAGGGCAGTCCCAGAAATGCCCATCTCAGAAAGTGTGGAAATCAGGAGTTTGTGGTTGACCGTGTCGAACGCTGCAGACAGGTCAAGTAGAATCAGGACAGAGGAGAGGGATGAGGCTCTGGCAGTGGAGAGCGCCTCAGTCATGGCCAGGAGAGCAGTTTCTGTGGAATGTCCGGTTCTGAAGCCGGACTGATGGGGGTCAAGCAGGTTGTTCTGGTGGAGAAAAAAGATGTACTGTTTCATGTGAAGGAGACAGATGCAGGGCTTGTGGCAACAAGCAAACTTAATTCTTGAAGAGGTTAACAGGTAAGCAGTTCCAGTGGTCACATGCTGTTTATCTGGGGTGGGATCTGTGGAAAAATAGAGAAGTGAAACCCAAAAGCTTGCTAAGGCAAGCAGAATAAATTTGTAGTTTACCTTGTTGTTCTTCTGTTTAGCACTACGCAGCCTTTGTGTAGTGGAGGCGCAGTCTGGATTCTGACAAGGCGAGGGTAACATCCATGTGGCAGAATCCAACACACACAAAATGTGTGTTTGGTGTTGCTTGTACCCCTTTCACACACAAAACCCGGGAATGACACGGGATATTGAACATGGGTCTGACCAGCGTTTGACCCATTCACATCACACTATGATCCCGGGTAAATACCGGGTCGTTGCCATTCACACCAAGACCCGGGTCTGCAAGTTTACGTCCGTATACGTCACTGTAGAACAGGGTTGTTGCCTTGCAACGTCATTAAAATCGGGCATTTCAAGTTTGTTTATACCGGAGATTCAAGAAGTTATTGGAATGTTATTGAAACTTATATTTCAAATAAAGGCTGTGAAACCATATGGTGCAAAACTATTTTCTTGGAATAAAGAATAACACAACTGAATTAATTTCTACATTTTTATTTTTAAGTATAAAATATTTTTATATAACAATATTTATATTGTTATTTAAGGGGGAAATGTATCAAGGCGTATTACAAACACATTGTACACGTTTTCAGTACGCGTCTCCCTTCTCCTGCTCTATTTGGAGTAGGCTTTTACACACGCACAGCTTTGGTGATTTGTGTCGGCATTCATTTAGTTTCCACATCTGCAGCTAACTAAAGCTGTCAAATTTGTCTGGTTTGTTTGAATCAAAGGACTGAAAAATATGTTTTATCTCAGCGGAGTTATAAACCTATTTTTTCTATCACTACAGTGCCCACAGTTATTCATCCCCACCCTAAAGTTGTTATTATCTTCATCACACTATTGTAATGAATGAATTTTGAGTGATTATATGTGCAAAATTAGTTTCAATTGTTTGATTGAGCAATTTGTCACAATGCAAGTTGCTGAATAGCGTTCCGGAGGAGAGTGTGGGTCTCACCTGGGTACCAACACCTGCTGCCTATTATCGGTTTCTGTATAACTTGCTTCTGAGAGCAACGGATCCCTCTTTCAGCAAGTAGCCATGTAATTTTCCATAGATAATAGTATCTTTTACTGTGCCTGTAATTTGTCTTATCTCTTGTTCTCAAATGCACAGAAACTCTCTCACTTCAGAATCTTGCCAATTCTTCATTGTTTCAACTCGTAAACAATGCTGCTTGTTGCTTGAAAGAATGGAAGTTTGTTTACTGCCAGGTAGCAGTAGCTTTATTGGAACTTTTGTAGGCTGCTAAGCACCGTTGGCGTCATAGTAGAGTGCTTCCGATTGTAACCAGTGGGGTTCCTTGATTGAAACTCAGGTTGAATAACTCGGTTTGTGTTCCCCTTTTCACACCGAAGCCGAGACATGTCCAACCCGGGCCGTGAGCAGGGTCAAATAGTGCGGGTTGACCTTTTCACACCAATGGCAAACACAGGATTTACCTGGGTTGTTGCTTCGGTGTGAAAGGGGTATTGGTTGGGCCTGTTCAACTCCATTTTCTTGCAGTTGGTGCTGTAGCAGTACCAAGGAGAAGGCAGTGACTAGTAGTAGACCAGTATCTCAGAGAGCTGACTTGGGTAGGAACTTGCAGATCTGGATGGATCACTTTGGGATCTCTATGGGAATTGGGGGGGGGGGGAACATATAAGTGGGAAATTTAAATGCAAATGGCCATTTTACGTGAATTTCACCCGCAATATGCTTCCACACTTTAATTTCATAGTCCCTGTTCCATTTCAAATCTAATGTGCTGGAGTACAGCGGCAAAACAACAAAAATGTGTCACTGTCCTAACACTTTTGGACTGCACTGTATACAGGTGCAGCTCAAAAAATTAGAATATCGTGGAAAAAGTTCAATATTTTTTGTCACTCATTTCAGAAAGTGAAACTCATATATTATATAGATTCATTACACATAGTGAAATATTTCAAGCCTTTATTTCTTGTAATTTTGATGATTATGGCTTACAGCTAATGAAAACCCAAATTCAGTGTCTCAGAAAATTTGAATATTTTGCTTTAACATATTTTTAAAGTATCATATTTAATATTTGGTCGCATATCCTTTGCATGCTGTTACTTCCTGAAGTCTGTGACCCATAAACATCAAAAGACTCTATCTTATTTTTAGGTACTGTTACAAGCGATACTATAACCTCTCTGCATTTTAACTGATCTCTATGAGAATTGAGGGGTGAGACTAGACTCAGCTGTAAATTACGCTGGTACAGTATGGAACACATGATGGCTGTACGTCATCAAGGGTCTAAGGTATCAAACGAGCCCCAAACCATCACTCTGCGGCCAGATATGGAGTAGATGTGCATGGTCCACAACATTGTTGGAAGCAATTGTACTGGGAATAATTGGTAAGTTAGCTAAGTTACCTCTTTGAGCTCTTTGAGTTCACCGCATCTCTGGCCATGTCCAAATCAGCGCACTTGCCGACTATTGAGTAACTTATGCCAGTAGAGTATACATTTTGTCGTATACCTCATACGTATACCAAATTTGTAACTTTAGCTGTCAATACAGCGGTTGACAGATTGATTTGGCCAGGGAAAAAGAGACTTAATCAGTTGAGCCTTGAGCTGTTAAATAAGCTTAATGTTGTTTTTTGGTGGAATGACCCTTTAACATATGTGTCCACCACCAACAAATGTATATAAAAGCTAAAATTGTTAAAATTTTTATTGAACAATGACTACGGTATAATTCAAATTTAACTTTGTGTCTTATGGCATCTGGTGCAACCACTGATTAGTTCACATTCACGTTTATGCGTCGGCTGTTAATCTGTTAAACTGTTCAGATTCTGGATGAAGACCACACTGGATTGGACATTATTTTTTTGTCGGCACAGGGTAACATATCCTTTGGTGACTTACTATATTAACCCTTTCCCACTTTCACTTTTAATTTGGCGAATAGCACTGTATTAATGCTCTATCTCTTTCTCTCGCATACAATCCTGCTCATCCTCTATCAGTACAAGCAGCAACACACTCTCCTGCACAAAGTGAATGGAGGTCTTATGCTGGTCACTTTTTTCATCTGTCGAGTTCTTCTCTTCCCCTACCTCTACTACGCCTATGGCAGGTATGTTCCTTCCTATCTCTTCCTGTCCTTCTTACTTGGCTTTTACTTTTTTTGTGTCTCTTTCTGTGTTTCACTGTAAAAATGAGAATCAGCTGCATTGCCATCGTGAACCACAGGCACCTATAGATAACTACAGGCACCTATAGATAACCACAGGCACCTATAGATAACTACAGGCACCTATAGATAACCACAGGCACCTATAGATAACTACAGGCACCTATAGATAACTACAGGCACCTATAGATAACCACAGGCACCTATAGATAACTACAGGCACTTATAGATAACCACAGGCACATATAGATAACCACAGGCACCTATAGATAACTACAGGCACCTATAGATAACCACAGGCACCTATAGATAACCACAGGCACATATAGATAACCACAGGCACCTATAGATAACCACAGGCACCTATAGATAACCACAGGCACCTATAGATAACCACAGGTTTGAGATGTGCAGTACTTCATGGAGTTGAAACTGCTCAGCCGAGCTGTAACCTCAAGCGAGTTTGATTCAAGACTGAGACTGGTGCAGTTTGAGTGATATGAAACAGACTATAAGTGTGTGTGTTTTCAAGACTGCATCCATAATGACTGCCAAAAATATAACTTACAGTATTTCTATATGCATATTTCAGTAAGTTGACTACATCCTAGCATTTGTGGACTAAATAATTAATTTAGCAACTAACTGCAAGGCATCGTTTTTCAAGGGAAAACAATGCCTTGCAGTTACAACTGTATCTGTTTGATCATTCTCCCCCGCCCCAATTGTGACGTCAGAGTACCTCTTTGGAGGTACCTAAACGTCATATGGATCCCGGCCGAGGGCCTTTCTGTGTGGAGTTTGCATGTTCTCCCCGTGTCTGCGTGGGCTTCCGCCCACAGTCCAAAAACATGCCAGCTAGGTTAATTCGAGACTCTAAATTGCCCATAGGTATGAATGTGTAAGTGAATGGTGTGAGTGCTATAATTCTAAAAAAAAAAAAAAAAAGAAGGAAAAAAAAAAAAAAAACGTCATATGGATAATTGTTGCCGCCCACAACGGAAATAGCCGGCACCTGATTGGTTAGAGACACTACAATCCTTTCGTCTTGGCAGCCTGTTCATAAACTCTCTCATTCTACCTAAACAGTCCACTAAAATATGTTTCTGAAAATATTTTAGGTGAGAAATAGGCCATGCAGTTTGATTGAATGAATATTGATTCATATTTGATCTGCAACGTGTAGTTTGACAGTTTGATCCGAGTTTTACAAAATCATTTGTACATTGTACATCACTCACCCACAAAGTATTTTTCTAAATTGTGTAATAGGTGGAGATGGACTGTGCCAGTACCGACTGTGGCCAGTAGGTCCATAGGGGGACAAACAATTTGTGATTGCGTTGCCTAGGGTATTGGAGAGTTCAGCTAGTTAGGGTTCCGCGTTTCATCGCTCTCTAGCGACCCATACTGGTCGATCGAGTACCTGTGGACTGCATGTTAAAGCCATATATATATATGAAAGTTCTTCCTCTGACTCCACTCTATTCGAGCTGTAGTCTGCAGGGTGAAAAGAAGCAGACTGGCGACACCACGTTTTTCGGAGGAGAACTGCGGTTGTCTACACTCTCCCAAATCGGCAGTGGGGTTTGTGCATGAATGCTACTGCGGTTGCAGACAGTTGGTAATTGGACATATTCAGCCACATGTTGGGTGCCAACTTTATAAGAGATAATATATTTAACCAGGAACCTCAACAACATCAAACAACTAATTTTGTTCGTACTATCTAATACAGTGCTTATGAGGCATAGTGAATCCTTAATAATAAGACTAATTAAGCAGCCAGAAAATATTTTGTACATTTTTTATATTCTGGAAGACTAATTGATATGGGCTTACATTAGCTTGCCAGTACAAATGCAAAAGTATGAAAAATATGGTCTCATGCCGCAACAATGACAATGTTACATTACCTCATGTTGCTAATGCATGAACCATGGTTTTGAAGAAGGTAGATGTTGCCAAGCCAAAGATCGAAAGCTGTAAGAGAGCGCACTATGAACTATGAAGTATTGTTAGCTTGCTAGGGAGGCAGTAGTTAGCTATCAGTTTAGCCTAAATTATTGTATTGCTAGCTACCAGTGTTAAATTGGTTAACATTAACTAATGAAACAGTTAATTCATGAAACATCATTCATTACAACTTAACTCATTTTGTCAGCTTAATTACTTTGTAAATAGGCTGTTGCTATATGGTCTCGAAATTACTATGATTTATCTGTCATCAGTGAGAACCTGAATGTGAGATTGATTCAAAAGACCTTGTAAAGGCCAAGACTTTCAAACTGTGGTCTGGAATATTATAGCACATACCCCTTTCCGTTTCCAGTCAACCACACAGACCCCATTTGAGCAAAATTATCCAACAGCCTATAAACCTAGGCTTCCAAAATTGAGTTAATTCCAGCTATTGTTATCCAGCTGAATTGCATTATGACCTCACTTACAAGGCTAACTGTCAGGAACCAAAGAAAGTGGAGAGCTCTTTTTTTGTTTGTTCTTGCAGTATATATTCTACGGTTGTCTTCATAAGTCACGATACTAATGAGCCAGCAGTAATGCTTAAAGGATAGATTCACCATTTTTCAACATGGACCTTATTGAAAGGTTTCCCCGTCGTTTATAATATATCAGTGAGGTTGTGCTGTGCACGACTATAAATGATGGGAAACAACCTTTCAATAAGGTCCGGCTGAAAAATGGCGAACCTATCCTTTAAAGGGCATGCCTTATCATGCATTCCTTAGTCATGTAAAACTCATGACTCTTGGACTTACATGTACACTTTTAAATGTGCATTTATAATAACATCATCTACTTTAAACAGCTGGAATTAATTCAGAATAATTTAGATAGTGGTCAATGTATATTGAGAAATGCCACATTCTAAAATCAAACCCTGGCTAAATCGGGCTAAAATTGGAGATTTATGAATAATTTAAATGATAATTTCTTGTGTACACTGACATTAACAAATCACTGGCATGGGATCAACCATCAATTTTCACAATCACCACTGTTTGTAGTAGTTACACATTAACCAAAGATGATTTTCCATATCCAAGTCAGTTAATGCAGTACAGTAAATGATCGTAGAACATTTTCTCTACAAACCACTAATGAATATGCATTCGTAAAAGCAAAAAAACATCTTGCACAGTCAATATGTCCCACCATTGTGTCGATATTAATTGGCTGTCTTGAGTCCTGCATTTGTCTTGTCATGATGTCTTGTATTTAGCACTCTGTAGTGTCCACTTTAACTGCAGGTTTGCACCCCATACAACCTGCCTCTCTTTGCTTTGTTTCAGGTATGCCTCAATCTCATTTTACATGGTCCCTTTCTCAGTGCCCTGGCAGTGTAACCTAGGAGCAGCTCTTCTCATGGCCCCCCAAGTCTACTGGTTCTCCCTGATCTGCCGGGGGGCCTTTCGCCTCTTCACTGGCTCTTCAAGGTCCCGCCACCTCCCCCCTACAGCCAAGGTTGACTCAGATGGTAATGCTCTGCCCCCTCCAGCCAACGGGTACAGCACCCGGGAGACGGAGCAGGAGCAGGAGACGGACACACACTGAGGCAAGGGGAGGCGGGAGGTGAAGCGAGAGAAGGACAGGAGAGAAGGACATGTAGATGTGGGATAAAGCAAAGGACTGTGGGGACAGGGTAAAGGGTGAATCAGGTGAATGGGTTGTACCGTATTTTGGGTTTTGTAACTGGAACTGGTATCCATACAGAAGAAGTGAAGCTGGTCACAGCACTAATATAAGGAAGGAGAAGGAATGAAAGATGGAGAAGTATAAGCAGAAAATATGTTTTCTCTCACTGTTCTACTTTGCAGTCACTATTAGACTAGATTCAGAGAGGGGGGTAAAGCACTATGGGTGATCTAGTGATGCTCATCATGCAACTGGAAATGAATAAGAAAAAGACAGCAGAAAGACAGCAGAAAGAGCAGAAAGAAGAACAGAAAGACAGCAGAAAGAAGAGCAGAAAGAAGAGCAGAAGAGCAGAAAGACAGCAGAAAGAAGAGCAGAAGGAGCAGAAAGAAGAGCAGAAGGAGTAGAAAGAAGAGCAAAATGGTCTAGTTGTGAAATGCTATGCTGAGCCGACAAACTGGGAGGTTTAAAGGGCCAGGTCACCAAAACATTTAATTTTGATATGTTTCTACATACCCGGAGTGCTATCTGTCCATCCAGGTAGTTTTTCTGAGAACTCACTAGTTTTGTAGATATCTGTTGCAACTCACCTTGAAATCACCCTAATGTAATGGACCTCAAAATGAGTCCAAAATTTGCAGCGATCAAAGAGGCAGTGATTAATATTTTTTTAAATCATCAGCAATGTCTCTTTCCACAGACCAGTTGTCCCCCGGACCCCCCTAGACAGGGGCCTGAGCCCCCCTACATCTTTACATCCTAAAAATGACCCTGATGGTCTCTAATATTTACATAAAAGCGTAGGTTAAAATCACTGTTTTACAAATTGCGCGTTGGGACCTTAACTTGGCCTGACAAAGTTTCAGTCGTGAGATTTGTTTTTGCTTTAATCCCTGCAGTTGGCGTACTTCGGTAGAAAGTAGTTTTCGGGGGCGAAAAAACTGCACAAAAAGGTCTGTGGATGTTCGAATCGAGAGTAACCGTGTCATTATATTTGGAAAGAGACATTGCTTGTTGATATTTTTGAATGTACATTTTTGGCGCTTTGAGGCCACAAAACAAATGAGCTTTCAGCAAAACTACCTGGATAAATAGATGGCACTCTGGGTATGTAGAAACGTATCAAAATGTTATTTTTGGGTGACCAGCCCCTTTAAGGTAGTAAGTTACGTATGGACTGAGGGGTGATACATGACAAGAATACATGCCTTTCAATCATTTCCCTCAATGTAAGTGAGTTGATGAGTACGATAGGTGGTCTAAGCCAGGGACTCTAGATTAGCCAACAGATTGTATTCTTTTAAAAGATAAAATAAAATTCTGATATGTAAGGGTGTTCAGGTTTTAGGAATGTATTATATTGTATATGATAGTAAATTATTGTAGATGAGCTCAATTAACAAAGAAGAAAACAAACAGTATTTCATAATTTTAGTGTTTATTTCCTATGTAATCACCATCATTCATATTGTCAGTCTCCGTCAAGATTATTGTTCTCTGCAGGAAAAAGATGATCTCAAATGATTCCATATTCCATATTCCATATTCCATATTATGCTGCCTTATCCCTCCTTATATTTTCCTCACCCTTTCTTTCTGTGTTTCAGTCTGGCTGTTACATTGTTTTAAGGGGGCTGAAATGTATTTATCTGGGCATGTGACGTAGTATTTGTTATTGTATAGTTATTATTTGTGTCCATTGTGTTTTATTTGTTTTTATTAATGTAAAGATTGTTTGTGAGGTATGATTTTTAAACATTATGTATTTATTCATGTTTTTATTTATTTATGGACTCAAAGGATTTTGGTACGGGTAGTCATTTTAATACACAAGGCTTATCCATGCCCCATGCGACAAGGTAGAGACAGAGAGGGAAAGGAACCCACTGAGAGGGAGAAATAAGGCCAAGAATGTTGCACAGGTTCAACTGGACTCTGTCCTAGAAGCAACAGATTATTTACAGCTTTTCCACTGTAAAGCTATACTAAAGTATGGGGTTATAATCGGCTCCCTCAGGAAAAGTTATAACTAACCCGGGACAAAAGACTAAATGATGATAACTAAATGTCAGATACAGTGGATGTCGCTGTAACATGATGCAGTGTTATGTAGCTAGGTACATACAAACCACCTGAGCATTCATAATTAAACAAAACTCATTACATTTTCCAAGGTCAGGCAGTGTTCAAAGAGCTATAAGACAATGTTTGATTGCACTTAACCAAAAAATTGGTAATGGAAAAATGACTTTGTAATTACCAGTACATAATTCATGCAACACATGGTGCATTGAAAAGTCATCGAACAGTTCGGAATGTGACTTGCACTGCAAGTAAAACTTGAATTTTCTTACATTTTTAAAAATACGAGTATAGGAATGTCAGATCCTCATACGAGTTGTATGACGACTGAAATTGTGCCGTGTGAACTACCCAACATGTGGATATTTTATCTTGATGATGCAGCCAAAGCTATTCATTGATCTGTTCTGTCCACAAGACATGATACACATTTGCATCATTTTCAGTCGGGTGCATACTGTTTTAGCAAAGGTACCGACTATTGTTGATTTGATTAAGAATACACTGTAGGCACTCAGAAGCAAGGGAACCTCAATTTAAAATCTATCTGAATAAAAACTTACTGTACAGTACTCCCCCATTACACTTTTGCGCTCTGCAATTTGCACGATGACATCGAGACTGCTCTACCTGTATTTCTCTGGAAAAAATCCCCTAATTTTTACCAAGTTACCATGATATTGGTGCTGGTCATGAACAGTATTGCAACACTTATACTGTATCTTCCATAATCTATTTATTTTATTTGTATTGGAAGGTTTTGAATGTACATATGTATACATATTTATTGAATATACTGTCTCTGCTCCTGTTCCTTGATTGCTACCTACAGGCTGTACTGTAACTGTATTCTCTTGGCAGAAATATACTCGTATGTCCTCCCTTTGGCTGTGAAGTGTGAACTCAATCTTCGTATGGGGTGTGTTACACAGGCAGGGCCGGATTAAAAGGATTGATTGCACGAGGCAGACGGTTGTTTTCAGCCCCTCCCCAGTCGTGTCTCCGTATTTTCTCAGTGAAAAAATCACCAATATTTTGACGGGGGTTTGTTTGATGCGAAGAAGTCGTGCATTTTGTCGTCAATTTTACCCCACTTTGCAGGGTCGGGTGAATAGCTTGTCAGGGTAGAGAGGTTGTGTGAAAAAAACGCTTTGTTCATGTTCTCTGGCCTGTTCCGTTTCCGTGGATGTCTGCTCCCCCTGCTGCTAACTCAGGGCCAATGCTACTGTGCCGATTAGAATCAGAGACGGTGGCAAGCTCATGCAGCCGGTGACTGGGGCTGGCTTTGTGTTGATTTTGATGCCGGACCAGAGCATTTTCTTCCTCTTCATTTTTATATTTTTCTGCTAACGTAGTGAGCGTGACCGGTCTGCCTGGGTCCCCCTCCGGCAATTAGATCCTAGGCAGCTGCCTAGTTTGCTTATGCTTAGATCCGACTCTGTACACAGGTGGTCCAAATTACTGACTGATGACAAGTATGGTTGATTCAGAGTAACTGACAGACACACTGATCACTGAAGAAATTACTAGTTAATAGTCAGGTCCAGAATTATTATTTGGCACCCCTGACAAAATTGCACAAAAAGAGTGTAGAAAACAACACAATTACAGAGATATATTATAATTTTCCCACATTTATTAATGGTTCAATTGAATCAACCAACTTAGCATTTTTCAAATTATATTTCCAAAAAGAAAAATAGAGTTCACAATTATTGGCACCCCTGTGTTTTTGTATTTGATTCAGCTTCCTATGTGATGATAATGGCACTTTTCCCTATGTTTGATAAGGTTGGAGAACGGATTTGGAGGGATCTTGAACCAAATGCATGCTAAACCTAAATCTCTTGATTTTACAGTTCTAAATCTGCAGTACAATTTCATTTAGATTTTTATTTGTTTATTTCATTTTTAAAAATAGCATTACTCAATAAAAATGACATTTTTCTGCAAATATAATTGCATTAAAATGAAAGGTAGTTTTTCCATATGTTTGATATTAAAATATCTTGTTATCTGGTGTTTATTTTATACAGCCATTTCCTCATTTTCATCAAGGGTGCCAATAATTATGGACCTGACTTCACAGATTTCTGACACTGAAGGACTCCCTAACACACTGCATTATTGGCACATTGATTTAGATTTGCTGGTTGACTGATGCATTGAAAGACTGGCAAACTGACTTAACTACATTGAATGTTTGTGTATTATAATGTATTATTTGTGTATATTCTATGTATCATTTTTGTGCAGGTGATATACAGTAACGGCACTATGTATGTAGATTACTTCCCACAGATTTAAAAAAAAAATAAAAAAAACGCAATATAGCACAACGCAACACAAATATGCTACTGCCACATGTCTGTGGTTCCAGTAGCCACACTAAATTCAGCATGTGACAGCGTGGGAACATTGTTGTCCATCATTGTTAAGTGGCATTTGACTTATCAGCATGGATGACTGAAAAAATGTAATGTAATAATTACCACCTGTGATAAAAAAGGCACAACTAACATACTCTGCTGATCTCTGTGGAGGTGTAATGTGATACAAATGTATACCTGTGGTCAAAAAAGGCTCCACTGACCTTGAAGGATGACTGAAATGCAGTTGAGAAAACTTCTTGGAAAAAATGGTAACCTGGTCATGGCTCATGAGGAGAAGGTTTTATGCACAAAATTTCAATATCTAGTCTAGGCCAAACAATGTGGGTGCAATGGTTATAACAGTACCACCATGTCTCTGAATGGCTTCATATTCATATGGTTTATGCTGCTTATTGGGATGCCAGGAATCACGTCTGGTCCTGCAAGTAGCCCCCGCGAGCAAACGTAAGCCCCACCTGAGGAACAGCAGCCACCCCATTGGATGCTGATACACATCTTTCCATGTCCACTGATACATTTCCAAAGATGTCGTTTATCATAATTGAAAATAATACTGGACTTATCACATTACCCTGCGGTGTTCCATTTTCAACCTCATATTTATTGGACATTTCAGACCCTATCTTTACTTGTATTGTTCTTTTGTTCAAAAAGTCCATTATCCAGTTAAAAACTTTACCCCCAATTCCCATTGCATTTAGCTTTATCAGAAGCCCCTCCTTCCAAAACAGCATACGCTTTTTCTACATCGAAGAACACTGACGCCACGGTCTCTTTATTTATTTGCGCCTTCCTTACTTCATCTTCTAGACACAGCACTGAATCTAACGTACCCCTTCCTTTCCTAAATCCACTTTGACATCCTACAATTACATCCTGTTTCTCTAAAAAGTACATCAGTCTTTCATTTACCATTCTCTCCATCAGTTTACATAAGTGCGATGGTAATGCAATTGGTCTATAGCTTGTTGGTTTGCTAGCATCTTTCCCTGGTTTCATTATGGGTACAATGACCGCCTCCTTCCAACTCACAGGTATTCTACCTTCCTCCCACACTTTGTTAAACAGTAGTAATAATTTGTTCAGACCTTCTTCGCTTAAGTGTTTTATCATCACATACGCATATTTCATCTTTCCCTGGTGCAGTCATACCAGCTTTAGCCAACGCCCTTCTTAACTCTCCCACAGTAAATGGCACACTCTGCTCATCTCCACTACTTTCCTTTCTCCTTAAGGCCCCCGTGTTTTCAGATTTTGTTTTCTCCCTGCCCCTTCATCCCTCCTCAGACAAATTATTAGAGCTGTGTATCTTCACAAAAGTGCTAGCCATTAACTCAGCTTTTTCTTTATTACTTACTACTATTTCATCTCCATTTGTTAGCACCGGTTAACTCCACTCCCTTCTGCCCCCCCCCCCCCCCCCCCCCCCATCTTTTTGATAATTCCCCACACCTCTCCTACTGGCGTTGTGTTCCCAATTGAATCACAAAACTGTCTCCAATAAGACCTTTTCATCTGTCTTATTGTCCTCCTTAGCACTGCCTGGGCTTTTTTGTACTGTATCATATGTTGAAAATTATGGGTTCTTTTCAATAATTTAAATGCCTTATTATTATTTAATACCTTTCCTTATTCCCTTATCCAGAGCTTCTATGGTCATGTTATCATTGATCTGATTCAGATACTCATCACTCTCTTCCTTAAACTTCTCCCATTTAGCTTTCCCAAACACCCATTCCCCCCCTGTCCACTTCAGTAATAGAAACATTAATGTTTATTGTACATAATACTGGATAATGGTCACTACCTTTGGTGCCTTCTTGATATGCTTTTCATTCACATATAGGAGCAATATAATTTGAAACCATTGTAAGATCCAGTGTTGAACCCTTTCCTGTCTTAACATCTATTTTTGTTTTACTTCCATCATTTAAGCAGACTAAATTTCTCTCATCTAAAAAATCTTTTACAACCTGGCCATTCACATCAGTTTTCTCACTCCCCCACAATGTGTTATGTGCATTAAAATCCCCCTCCTCCCCCATCTTTCCTATCTCGCCTAATTGCCACACATCCAGGCAAAACTAAATCTGACTGAGGTTTCAACCAAGATTCCTGAACACACAAAATGTCAGATTTCTCCCTTCTACTATCTACAAATTGCTTAAAATCCTGCCCATTAGCTATCAAACTCCTTGCATTCCACTGGAATATTAACATAGTTATTATCAACCAACACATGGCTCTTGACTTGCCTGAACACTGAGATTGTCTCTCACTTCCTCCCATTTCATACCTATCATATCAAGGTGATGCACTGCTGCTTTGACAATTATTTGAATCCTTTCAGTTTTAGGCTTAACCTCAGCTGTTGCATTTATCACTCCTGCTATAAAGGTCACCAACCCCTTCTTCTCTTCCCACCTCTTCCTTTTATCCTCCTCTATATTCACTGTCATTTGCACTCTATTGTGTCCATACTCCTTAGCCTGCTTTTCCTGACCAGCCCTCCTAACTGCTTCTGCATAAGATACTTTTTACTTCATTCTGATCTGTTGCACCTCCACCTGTCTTCTCATTACTTCACAGCCCCAGTAAGCAACACTGAGATTCCCTCCACAATTGCAGCACTTTGGTTTTACTCCCTCTCCACACTTCCCATACTCATGTTCCTCCCCACATCTAGCACATCTTCTCTTCTCCTTACACACATTAGCCACATGCCCAAACCCCTGACATTTAAAACATCTCAATGGCTTTGGTATAAACTCCCTAACTCTGTATCTCATGAATCCAAAGTATATCACCTTTGGGAGAACCATTGTTGCAAACTCGATGAAAATTGTTTCAGTTTCTTTTTTCTCAGCTCCCCTTAGCATTCTTTTAGCACTTTGGACTAAACGATTCTTCATCCACAAGTTGTCCTCCAGTTTCTTCATGGTAACTGTAAGAGGTATTCCCGAAATTACACCCTTGCACCCGCCTCTCCTCTGCTCCCCCATTCTTATTACTTTGGATACTTTGACTTTCCCAACACTACTCATATTCTTTGCCTTCTCCATTTGCTCTTCATTGATGCACCCAATTAGCAAGTTTCCGTCTCCCAAAACTCTTGCATATTTCACTTCTCCGACTTGTCCTCTAATAATTTTCGTTAGCTTCAGCGGATCAATTTTCTTTACTCCCCCCTCTCCCTCAAATCTCACCACTACATTCAGTAATCCTGCCTTCGGATCCTCTCTCCCTTCACTCTCCGTTCCACTTGAGCTAGCGCCGTCCTTTTTCTTTCTCTTATTTCCCTTATTTCTGAGTTTGTAAGGAACTATGTCAGAATATTGTTCCGGACCTATACAGGCCGATATTCTCACAAAACGTTCCCCCCAATACTCAATCCTACTGCTACCAAGTCCTGATGTCCACAAAACCAACGTTAATGTTGTTTAATTAATCAGAAAGTTTCATTCAAACCAGTCCAAGCTCAACCGTGGTCCGCAAGCCGACAAACTACGTTTGCTTTCTTCGTCGTTCTGAGCCAGCCTCATCGACTCAGCTGAGGCGTCATGTCGTCACACAGTTGGAAGTAAGCTTCAAAACAAAAGCTCAGTTTTGGCCCCTTGGCAAAAACCAGAGACTGAGAGAGAGAGACTGATATCTCTCTATCTTTGCCATACATTTTTTAATGCTCCATTGAAGTACATTATATGGCAGCCCTAGTGGTCAGTTTTTTTTGCAGTAAGTGTAGAACTGCAAAAATGTCTGGGACTGAATGGGGCTACATGGCTAACAATGTAATTTGTGTTCAAATAAAAAAGTAATGCTATTATACCATTTCAGTTTTGACAAGGCCTCAATCGTAGATTTACAAATCATATTGATTACATGATGAATTATTATTGTTTGCTCATAAACAACAAATATCTGACATAACTGCACTAGCACCCATGTTAACCACTAATGACAGGCCACACTGTCCATGAGTGGTGTAATTCAGAATGTATTTTATGACTGTATCAGAGCCAATTTGCTATCACTATCATAATGCCTAAATAACATTTTGTTTTCACATGATTCTTTGATGATTGGTCAACAAAAGGTTATATATTTTAGAGGATATATGTTATCTACATTACAATTACAGGTGCAGCTCAAAAAATTTGAATATCGTGAAAAAGTTCAATATATTATGTCAGAAAGTGAAACTCATATATTATATAGATTCATTACACATAGAGTGAAATATTTCAAGCCTTTATTTCTTGTAATTTTGATGATTATGGCTTACAGCTAATGAAAACCCAAATTCAGTGTCTCAGAAAATTAGAATATTACATAAGATCAATAAAAAAGGATATTTTAAACAGAAATGTCAGCCTTCTGAAAAGTATGTTCATTTCTATGCACTCAATACTTGGTTGGGGCTCCTTTTGCATGAATTACTGCATCAATGCGGCGTGGCATGGAGGCGATCAGCCTGTGGCACTGCTGAGGTGTAATGGAAGCCCAGGTTGCTTTGATAGCGGCCTTCAGGTCGTCTGCATTGTTGGGTCTGGTGTCTCATCTTCCTCTTCACAATACCCCAATTCTCTATAGGGTTCAGGTCAGGCAAGTTTGCTGGCCAATCAAGCACAGTAATACCATGGTCATTGAACCAGCTTTTGGTACTTTTGGCAGTGTGGGCAGGTGCCAAGTCCTGCTGGAAAATCAGCATCTCCATAAAGCTTGTCAGCAGAAGGAAGCATGAAGTGCTCTAAAATTTACTCATGGCACCCCAAATCATCACTGACTGTGGAAACTTCACACTGGACTTCAAGCAATGTGGATTCTGTGCCTCTCCACTCTTCCTCCAGACTCTGGGACCTTGATTTCCAAATGAAATGCAAAATTTACTTTCATCTGAAAAGAGGACTTTGGGCCACTGAGCAACAGTCCAGTTCTTTTTCTCCTTAGCCCAGGTAAGACGCTTCTGACGTCTCTGGTTCAGGAGTGGCTTGACACGAGGAATGCGACATTTGTAGCCCATGTCCTGGATTTGTCTGTGCGTGGTGGCTCTTGATGCACTGACTCCAGCCTCAGTCCACTCCTTGTGAAGCTCCCCCAAATTCTTGAATGGATTTTGCTTGACAATCCTCTCAAGGCTGCGGTTATCCCTGTTGCTTGTGCACCTTTTCCTACCACACTTTTTCCTTCCACTCAACTTTCTATGAATATGCTTGGATACAGCACTCTGTGAACAACCAGCTTCTTTAGCAATGACCTTTTGTGGCTTACCCTCCTTGTGGAGGGTGTCAATGACTGTATTCTGGACATCTGTCAAGTCAGCAGCAGTCTTCCCCATGATCGTGTAGCCTACTGAACCAGACTGAGAGACCATTTAAAGGCTCAGGAAACCTTTGCAGGTGTTTTGAGTTAATTAGCTGATTAGAGCGTGACACCATGAGTTTCCAATATTTAACTTTTTCACAATATTCTAATTTTCTGAGACACTGAATTTGGGTTTTCATTAGCTGTAAGCCATAATCATCAAAATTACAAGAAATAAAGGCTTGAAATATTTCACTCTATGTGTAATGAATCTATATAATATATGAGTTTCACTTTCTGAAATGAGTGACAAAATATTTAACTTTTTCACAATATTCAATTTTTTTGAGCTGCACCTGTATTTGGCAGACACTTTTATTCAAAGCGACTACATACTCTTCTTTTGGCTTATCTAGTGTGGACATGGTTACTATGTTGTAAAATCAAAGAGAATCTGGAAATATTGATGCAAATAATTGTCAAATTATGATTTTGTGTAACTCTCATTGACCCCTATACACTTCTACAATTACTGGGATCCCTATCGCCCCCTAGTGGTTGAGGAAGATGCAGGAGGTGTTGGGGCAGGTGGAGGAGTGGGCGGGGAGGTGGGGGTTTAGGTTGTCGGTGGAAAAATCAAAGATGGTGGTGTTTGGGCACAAGCGGAAGGGGGGAGGGCTGGGATTGTCCCTGTATGGACAGCCACTGGAGAGGGTTAAGGTGTTTCGGTTTCTGGGGGTGCACTTTGATGAGAGGCTGACATGGAGGGTGCACGTGGATAGAACGGTGGAGAGGTGTGAGAAGGTGGTGAATGTGTTGAGGTGCCTGGCGGGGAGTGATTGGGGGGCTGTCAGGGGGACGATGATTATGGTATATCAGGCATTGATCCGGTCTGTCCTGGACTACGGTAGCCTCGCATATGGGAGTGCGGCGCCGACTACCTTGGCGAGGTTGGATGTGGTGCAGGCGAAGGCGCTGAGGGTGTGTTGTGGGGCGTTTCGCACGACGCCCATCCCGGCTTTATTGGTGGAGGTGGGGGAGGCCCCCTTGAGGTTGCGACGAGTTAAGCTGGCTCTGCACTATATTGCAAAGGTTAGTGGCCAGGGGCCTGGTCACCCAGGGAAGGCGTTGGTAGAGGGGTGCTGGGAGTGGGGGAGAAGTAGGAGAGGGAAGTGGAGCTATGTGAACCAGGTCTGGATGGAGGAGGCAGGGCTAGGCATGGGTGTGGTGGCGCCGGTGGTGGTCTGGCCATGTGTGCCCCCGTGGCTATTGCCTACGCCGGAGGTGGACGTATCCTTGCTGGGGTTGGTAAGGGTGGGGGAAGGGGGCGAGGGCCCGGCTGGGCTGGTGAGGGAAAAGTTGCGGAGTGTGTGGGCGGAGCACTTGCAGATATTTACAGATGGTTCGGTGGACCCCCGGAGTGGGAAGGCTGGTTTTGCCATCCATATCCCCCAGTTGCAAATTACCGAGGGCAGGCGGCTGCCTGATGGGCTGTCGGTGTTCACTGCTGAAGTAATGGCGCTGGTGTGGGCGCTGGACTGGGTTGAGCGTGCGCGCCCGCAGTGGGTGGTTGTATGTTCCGACTCAGCGGCTGCCCTGGGGGGCCTGAGCGGTGGTTCACGGGCTAGACCTGATCTCATCCTTGAACTGGTGATGGCTCTGTACAGGGTGGAGAGGGTGGGGTGTAGGGTAGGATTTATGTGGGTCCCGGCTCATGTGGGGGTGGAGGGGAATGAGGCTGTGGATGCAGCTGCTAAGGGGGCTTTAGAGCATGAGGTGGTAGGGGTGGGGGTGGATTGGGGGGTAGCTGAGTGGAAAGGTAGGATACGGGGGGTGCTGATGGAGAGGTGGCAGGCTGAATGGGAGGTGGAGGCGAAAGGGAGGCATTTCCATGGGATCCAGGGGAGTGTTAGGGGGGAGGGGGGCGCCCTGGGAAGGGGTAGGAGGGAACAGGTCATGATGACCAGGCTTCGGCTTGGTCATTGTGGCCTGGCCTGGAACTTGGCCCGGATGGGGAAACATGTGAATGGTCTGTGTAGCTGTGGGGGGAGGGAGACGGTGAAGCATATCATGTTGAAGTGTGGGAGGTACAGGAGGGAGAGGGCAGTTATGTATGCTCATGTAATGAGGGTGGGGGAGCCAGCTGTATCTATGAGGGTCCTTTTGGGCCATGGGAAACACCAGAATGAGGTGGGGAGGGCAGTGGCAAAATTTATGTACACTACTGGCCTACATCTTAGGGTGTAAAGGCCTGGAAGAGGTGTAGTACCGTGTCTGGCCAGGGAAAGGCAGCAATACGCCACGTCGGCGTCTAGACTGCCAGAAAACAAAAAGAAGAAGAAGAAGCCCCCTAGTGGTTAAGAAATGGGCAACCAGGAAGTACGGGAGAGTTTTTCTTTCAAGGAAGTACGGGAGAGTTGGATGTCTCTCTATTATAAGGTCTCTTGCAAAAACATTGACATCAACTTTCACAGTAGTAAATAAGGTAAGAACAGTTTTTAGCACGATTATTTTAATCCATTCCTATACACAGCGAGGCAGTTACAGTTAGTAATTGTAGCCTATAGTTTTTTTCGGGCTAGATGACCTGTTTTAATTAGTTTAGCCTTTTCGTGCAAGTCCAGCATTTAGAGTTAGATTTTTCTGGGCACAGTTAAGGTTATCTAACGTTATTGTACTTGATTAGCGATGGTTCTGACATGCAGCCAGCGTTTTAGCTTGTTCCGACAGCGCATTATTTTGAAATTAGTCAATGTTATTGAGTAGCTTCGCCTAGGTCACTTTATGTCTGGTTTCCTGGTCAATATGTAACGTTACACCCAACGTGTACATTTCACGAATAGACGAATGTTACTATTTCACAAGAACAGATATTATACGTTATTTATGTGTTTGTTTCGTTTGTGACGGTGGTTGCTAATAGTTTAATTGCCCGTGCTGTAGGCCGACTTTAATCATCATTGTGATTAACGTACTCCACGCAAGGAACGCGCACAACGACGCAAAGAGAAATGTAGGGGGCGTTTCTCGTGTTCTTGTGTAGCAAAATGTGTAGTCCAAATTTTGTAACGCGACGTAAACGTGTGGTGTAATTCCACGCGTTTCCATTAGAGGCGCTAAATGTAAATACTGTTCTGACACTGCAGAATGAACAACTACACGCATAGAAATAATAATTTCTGGTGTAAGGTGACTCGCTCCAACCAGATTACCCTAGCCTAGGCTGCAAACTAGCGGACAGGGCGAAAACAAGCCAGTAAACGCGCGTATGGTATGTAAGCGAAGAGCTCGCGTATGTCCCGAATCTGCGTTGGCGTTTTGTGTTCCTTGCGTAGAGTATGTACCAGGCCTAACCGTAGCAGGGACATATCCTTTTCCCTGGTCATTTATTTGACTGGATATTAATGGCTTTGGGGCTCCCCTCCGGCTGCATCGAGACAGTGAGGTAACGCAGATATTACTGGGAGGGGCAGTATCCTTGTACATCAACCGCAGATGGTGCAGTAATGTTACTGTGCGTGAGCGGCTATGCCCGACATAGAATTATTGTCTGTATCGGTAAGGCCCTGATACTCAGAGAATTTTCTCAACTCTTCATTGTTGTTGTTTATATACACCCCAAGGCTGACGCCACAGTGACAAAGTTTGCAATCCATCTCTCCCGATGCTCCAAATATTATATTAGGAGATTTTAATCATTGCAATCTTAAGAAATCATTGAACTCCTTTTGCACATGTAATTTACACTTGCTAAATTTTATTTATTTAAAAGCCACAATCACTAAAAAGTTGGGACAGTATAAATGCAAATGAAAGCAGTAATTTGTAAATTCTCCTTTACATATATTTCTCTCTCTCTCTCTCTCTCTCTCTCTCTCTCTCTCTCTCTCTCTAAAAGAGATGTCTGCAAAGAAGGGAGGCAGTAGAGGAGTTGGGGGAGGGGATGAGGAGCTGGTGAGAGAGTCCATCATCCGGATACCGCCTCATCACTATATTCACGTACTGGACCAGAACTCCAACATTGCCAGGGTGGAAACTGGACCACTCACCTACATTCGACAGGACAATGAGAGGTCAGTGGTCATTTGTTATAAGGTTGGTAAGCACTCCAAGCTGACAACTCCAGTTGAGTTGTCAGGACCTGGTCAGTCAATGTCATAAAACAGTTGCTTGGTTTTTTTCTAACTTTAAATGTGTATCAAAATAATGTAGATTCTCTAATCCCTCATTTGACATTTTTGAACACTCAGCTAAAAAACAAAACACATTTGTGGATTTCTTTGCACATTTTGCTGTGAGGATTGTCTCAAAAATCAGCAAATAAATGCACGTGATTCCATACGTGCCAAGCGTTGCATAAGTGCACAGTTATTAGGGTGACATTTGTTTGTGAGTGCAAAAACATAGTTGTGAATCAGTTGCACTTATTTGTGAAACCGTTACACATTTGCGAATCCGTTGTATTTATTTGTGAACCAGTTACATTTATTCATTTATTTATTTTTGAGACAATAATATTTGAGAGAGCATTCTGGCGTACATCTACAGGGTTCTCTTTCTGCCGGTGCGCATGACAATGGTCCCACCCCATCACTACTGTGTGATACTGAATCCAGTCGCCCGTGATGAAGAAGGCCGGGTGCTCCTTGACCAGTTGGGTCAGATTAAGTTGCGGCATGCTGACCTGGAGATCAGGCTCACTCAGGACCCCTTCCCTCTCTACCCAGGGGAAGAGATACAGAAGGTATTGTCTCCCAATCAAAATCCTTGTTTCTGCAAGTCTCTGTATATTTCCTGGTCACCCTTTTGTTTATTACAGAATCCCTTACAATAATTGTGGTCTCACAATGAAAATACCTATATTGCCTTGTCTCATTATTCTATTTAAATAAATGTGTGTTTATTAACATCATTTGTTTACCATTTACTATGGCTATTAACAAATATTTTTTTATAAACCTGTTTATGGAATTGTTTTCTCTTAAATTTCTCATGTTCGTTCCTGAGAGATGTTCATATGCGGACTTCACGTCGGATTCACCAAATGCTCTTAACCTCCAGAAATATTCTTACAAACCAGTGTAAATTCACCTGTTCTTAAATTAATGTGCATTCACAGAAATTTCTCATTAGCATAATTAACGCCCCCAAATTGCCATATAGACGCATTCATAAAACTGACATCTTGCCAAAAAAGATAGGGAAAAAAGATGACAAGTCTGAATGAATCATGAGCACACAGTTCAAGGAACTGATTATGGTGTAAAACTGAAACATTTTCTTTTTCCTTTGTTTCACCTTTTGCATCTGTAGCCTCTACCTTCGTTTGGATTTTATCCTTATTTTACATCATTGTGCGGGTTTCTTTCATAAATTTTTTCCTTCATTTATTTTTGCAACCTACACACCTGGATTATAGCAATCAGGATTACATGAATTGCACAAACTTTTAAAAACTTTTCACATAGTTCAAGACACATCCCACATGCACTGTCTTTCTATACCAACGAGCAGTCATGCGCATTCCTTGCCTCAGCCAGTGAAATGCATGGGGAAAAAAGAGAAAAAAATACGTTCTAACCGGGGGCCCGATCTTACACCCGGCGCGAACCCAAACGCAAGTGTCTTTGCTATCTTTCACCCGGCGCGAACCCAAACGCAAGTGTCTTTGCTATCTTACACCCGGCGCAAACCCAAACGCAAGTGTCTTTGCTATCTTACACCCGGCGCGAACCCAAACGCAAGTGTCTTTGCTATCTTACACCCGGCGCGAACCCAAACGCAAGTGTCTTTGCTATCTTACACCCGGCGCGAACCCAAACGCAAGTGTCTTTGCTATCTTACACCCGGCGCGAACCCAAACGCAAGTGTCTTTGCTATCTTACACCCGGCGCAGGGTTCATTATAACGCCTTGTGTTCACGTCGTTTAAATACCATGTATTCTTGCGCCCGTTACAAGTGAACTGGGTGTGTTGGTCTTAAGATGAGGAGTGGCCAGGATTATTTTTGGCATATAGCTATCTTGAGGCAGCAGAAAGCGATTGCGCTAAAACCACCAAAAACCTGGTCTAAAGTCATGTCGCAGTTGTTTACATGTTATTTTAAAATCGCATATAAGTGCGTCTACATAGGCGTGTGCACAACACGTGTACACCCTCCTGTCTGTTACACACAGGGGCGCACACAAGCATGACTAAAAATATCAAGATTACAATGTGAAATATTATTATTGTGTAGGCTATATAAAAAATGCATAATAATAAAAGGGTCCATAGGTCAAAGACCACATAGCTACCTGTCCCTCAGCGAAGGGGAATGCCGAATTAAATTGCTTTCAGCCCACTTCATCAACGTCCAGGCGATGTGTGATAAGGTTACATGTATAGACTATTCGCAATTATCCTGGATCAAGCTATGACTTAGCCTATATTTGCCAATAATTCCTGTAATCTTCTGGGGGGGACAATCTTCTGTTACGGGACAATGGCTTTTGTTGTAGTTTTTCACCAGGTTTGCACAGATCTTGGGAGGGATTTTGGTCCACTCCTCTTTGCAGATCCTCTCCTAATCCTTAAGGTTCCGAGGCTGTCGCTTGGCAACTCGAAGCTTCAGCTCCCTCCACAGATTTTCGATGGGATTTAGGTCTGGAGACTGGCTAGGCCACTCCAGGACCTTAATATGCTTCTTTTTGAGCCACTGCTTTGTTGCCTTGGCTGTATGTTTTGGGTCATTGTCATGTTGGAAGACCCATCCACGACCCATTTTCAGTGCTCTCACTGAGGGAAGGAGGTTGTCGCCCAAAATTTCCCGGTACGTGGCCCCATTCATCCTCCCCTCGATACGGTGAAGTCGTCCTGTCCCCTTAGCTGAGAAACACCCCCAAAGCATAAGGTTTCCACCTCCATGCTTCACAGTGGGGATGGTGTTCTTTGGGTTGTACTCAGCATTTCTCTTCCTCCAAACACGGCGAGTCGAGTTGATGCCAAATAGCTCTATTTTGGTCTCATTTGACCACATCACCTTCTCCCAAGCCTCCTCTGGATCATCCAGGTGTTCTTTGGCAAACTTCAGACGGGCCTGTACATGTGCCTTCTTCAGCAGAGGAACCTTGCGCGCGCAGCAGGATTTTAATCCTTCACGGTGTAGTGTGTTACTGATGGTTCTCTTCGTGACTGTGGTCCCAACTGCCAGGTCATTAACAAGCTCCTCCTGTGTAGTACTGGGCTGATCCCTGACCTTTCTCATGATCATTGATATCCCACGAGGCGAGATCTTGCGTGGAGCCCCAGACCGAGGGAGATTGGCGGTGACTGTGTTTCTTCCATTTTCTAATAATTGCTCCAACAGTTGTTAACTTCTCACGAAGCTGCTTGCTTATTTTCTTGTAGCCCATCCCAGCCTTGTGCAGGTCTACAATTTTGTCCCTGATGTCCTTAGACAGCTCCTTTGTCTTGCCCATGGTGGAAATGTTGGAATCTGATTGATTGTGTGGACAGGTGTCTTTTATACAGCTACATAACGATGTAACGAGTTGACACAGGTGTTTTGGGTAATGAGTTGAGATTAGGAGTGCTTCTTAATGGAAAACTAACTGGTCTGTGGGAGCCAGAATTATTGCTGATTGGTAGGGGATCAAATACTTATTTCATGCGAAAATACAATAATAAATTTATCAAATTTATATGATGTTGTTATTGTGGATTATTTTGTGATATTCTGTCTCTCAATGTTAAAATGTACCTATGATTAAAATTCTACACAGTTCCATTCTTTGTAAGTGGGCAAACCTCCAAAATCAGTAAGGGATCAAATAATTATTGCTCCCACTGTAAATGCAGGGAGCTAGCTATTAATTTATGTGTAGGCTACAATAAATATCTCAATATGTACATTCATGTGGACAAACACTGACTATTTCCATCTCTCTTTTAGACTATTTCAGCTCTACAGGTTGTATTTCCTGACACAGCTCTCCGGCTGCAGGCCCTGCTGGATTTTGAAGAGGAGGGGGGTGAAAAGAGAGTGGCTGGGGATGAGTGGTTGTTTGAAGGACCAGGTAAGTATTTACATTGTGTTTTGTTGTTGAAGCTGTGACAACGAGTGGGAAATTTAAATTTTAAAATATTTTCATAGCTTCATTGACGTGATTCGGGTGACAATGACTGAAATTAACAAATACATTTGTTTGTTTTTGTTTTTTCTGCATTGCTCTTTATTTGAAAGAGAATAAAACACTTCAAGGAATTGCATGGTCTAAAAACATATTGCTCCTTTTCTGATCTCTGACAGGGACCTACATCCCCCGGAAGGAGGTAGAAGTGCTCGAGACTGTGAAGGCCACTGTCATCCGAGACAACCAAGCCATCCGTCTTAGGGCCCGCAAAGAGGGCTTGGACAGAGGAGGGGTGCATAGGGTCACTGGTGAGTTTTTACTCCCATCTAACCCTGTGTGGTAGTTTAGCAGACAGTTGTTGGTATTTATTTCTTAGCCTGTATATGCATGAGTTTTTTGCTAGTGTTACAACCCTCCTTTTAGCCACAATGGTCTCTGGTCAAAAGTGAAAGTGAAGTGGGTTTTAGCTCTTAATTATATGGGCAGCTGACTGAGAAAGTTGACAGGAATGTGACTATACTTTCCTGATCAATCAAATGACAAGTGAAACTAGAATATGCATTGACATACTGTATGTATTTATAATGACAAAACAAATTGCAACCATTTCAGTTTCTCACTGAAAAAACATTTGAACAATAATGTTTCCATCACAATTGTGATCTGGCTTTGCTTGATGTACTGTAAAATCAAAATAAGGGGGAAAAACAAACTCAAATGGACAATGCATACTTCATATCACCTCTTGTTTTTGCTCCATCTAATTATGTAAACAATTTTACCTATCAATTTTTTAGCATACAGGGCCTTCAGAAAGTGTTTTTCCCCTTCACCAATACAATACATTTATGATGCAAAAATATGTTATATTAAACTTTTTCATTAAACACTTACAGAAGTATCCCTACCGAGAGTCAATCATTTGTAGATAGGCCTTTGGCAGCAATTACAGCTTTCAGTCTGTATGGACTCGGGTATGTCTGTATGGAATTTTTACCCATTCCTCTATGCAAATTTGCATGTTAGACAGAGAGACCATTGGTCAACAGCACTTTTTCAGGCCCTACCATGAGATTGTAGTCACAATACTGACCACTTTGTTTTTAAGCCATTCCTTTGTAGTTTTGTCCTGTGCTTTGGATCAGACGTCAGCCAAAAAGGCATCAGCTCAAGTACTATCTTTCAGTCTGGCCTCATTCCTCAACCCAAATGCCCTCATACCTTAACCAGTAGGCTTTTCATGCACCAATACACTGTCCCAACCAACTTGAGCTGATGTCTTTTTGGTTGAAGTTTGAGGGCTGTCCTTTGATACCTGAGGATGTCTGAAAGTAACCCCTGATGTACCACAGCTAGCACCTATGGTGTCTGAAGCCACAATCACTATTTTGTTTCAGGGGAAGAGTGGCAAGTGAGTAAGGTGGGAGCATACCTACCTGGAGTTCATGAGGAGGTTGTGGATATCATCGATGCTTTCATCCTTACTGACAAGGTGTGGGCCCCTACACTTGTTGAAGTCCATACTTCCTACCCTGTTATTTTTTTCACCTCATCAAGCTACCTCGTCATTCACTTTCAGCGTTTGCGCTGCAGTTGCCAGGTTGAGGGTGCAGGAGAAGGCCCCCCAGAGGGGCATTCAATAGCCATGCTTGTTCTTTGTGCAGACATCTCAGGGCTAGGAAAACATGGTCTTGATCTTGACATTCATTCTCGGGCAAGAAAAAAGTTTGATGTTGCCTCCTGTTCTGAAATATTTATAGTCTCAAATTGGTTTTATTGGTGATGTAGATGTTATAAGGAAATCCTAAAATAAAATAACTTTTGAAGTTTTTAAGCATTTCACCTAACTGCTTCTGATGTTGATCTAGTGGCCGTTCTTGGTCAAAGGGCTTCATCTGGATCTCGGTCTTGGGTGTCTGGTCTGTGTGTGGCTCTTGTTTACTGCTTATCTTTTTGCCTCGGGATAATAGCAAATAAATGTATGTATTTTATAATAAAGAGCTTGAAAAGGCATAACTGCTTATGTTAGTACATCTGGGTTCATACCCTGTTCAGCTGACCTGTCTTTTTAACTGTGAGGTTCTTATCTCTGAGGTTCTACTGTATATTTCCATTCAATGTATGCAATAAACATGTTGACTTTCAGAAAGCGGTGCACGTTCAAGCACTCCGACCATTCCGTGACTCTGGAGGACGGGAGCGGCGTACGGGGGAAGAGTGGCTTGTCACATCATCTGACTGTGAGGCCCATATCCCCCCTGTGGCAGAAGAGGTGGTTGGGGAGGTGAACGTGACCACACTCAGCAGCCGGCAATACTGTGTGGTTTTGGACCCAGTCGGGCCTGACGGCAAGCCACAACTGGGACAAAAGAGAGTTATCAAGGTGTGCTTTATGACCACTTTTTAATTATACCACTAGGTGGTGCAGTGTCTGTATAGCACAGTATGTCCATGTGGCACCACAGGTCCCAGGAGGGCTACAGGGTGTGCTGGGTTCTGTCACCTGTTTTATTGGGTCTGAATTGATTGCTGATTTAAAGGTGAAAACATAAACCAGCAGAATCTATGGCTTTCCGTAACCCGGGGCAGCAGACCCCTGGTATAAATGCGTCTTGTCTTTTTTCAGGGAGAGAAGTCATTCTTCCTGCAGCCAGGGGAGCGGTTGGAAGATGGGATCCAGGATGTATATGTTCTTTCAGAGGAGGAAGCGCTGGTACTAAGAGCTGTGGAAGCCTTCTCTGACACTGAGGGGGTAAGAGACAGAAACAAGAAAAGGAGGAAAAAGTAATGTGGAATGAATGACAGAATGGGGTGTGGGGTAGAGGAAATATACGTATGTGTATACATTTTGTTTGTAAAAAATTTGTATTCCGTCATAGCAACAAGATAAAGCCAAAACAGCCGTGAAAAGCCCTGATCACTCAAATGCTAAATAAACATAAATTCTTGTGTGATTCTATTACGTCATTCTACTATCAATATCTGCTACTAAATAGGAGATAAATATACAATGCTACATTTGGTTTTTAAAACCTCCCATGCTCTGCAAACCTGTCTCATGCATTCCAGTTCATTCTGGTTTCATTGACGACTATTTATCCAAGATCGGACATTATAACCTTCGCAACGGTCTTATTGGATGCTTTTAACCATAACTTTCAGCTGAGTGCAACACCATTTCTCGTTTTATTTGTTTAGTTTTAGAATGTACATTCACTTGCAGAGGCGTAATTGTTGTTTTCCTGCAAGTTTTTACTAATTTGACCAACTCGTCAACATGGCTAGAGAAAATCCTCACCTTGCTTACATGGATTTTTTGTGTGGGTCAGAAGAAAATACCATTGTATAGATTCTATCGGAGAGCATGTCTATATGCATGAGCATGTCTGTTTTGCTATCAAGCAATCCGCCAAGGTGAAAAAGCAGGCTTTTAAAGGGAATGGGATATGACATTTTGATTAGTTTATTGCATGTCACGCCCAAGACACACCTATAATTAATGAAGAGACTAGGTTCAGCCCATTTGCGCGTTGTGCTGTGCTTAGCGCCCAAAAAACACGCCGGTAAACTAGCAAAAATGGACTTGGACACGACCTAAATGGACTTCACGCCATGCGCTAAGTCGCCACGATAGAGCCCACGGTGTTATTGCCTCTCAATGTGAGGACATTTCATGAAATAGTCATGTTAACTTGAAGACCATGAACTAACATACTCCAACAGCAGACTGTAATGATGCTAAATCATATAAAATAGATGCGAAAACCGTGTAGCGCGGCGTTATCAGCTCGAGTCGGACCGCATCTAATTCTCAGTAAACATCAATCAGAGGTTTTACTTTGAAAAGAAAATGATTTTCCTGAGTTATGCGCATCCCTGCTAGAAACAGTTGAGGGGGAGCGGGGCGATTGGTGGGAAGCTACTCTTTAGTGGGCGGCCCCACTAATATGTAGCCCGATCAGTCACTCTTGTACCTCACATGGTGTGTGGGGAGTGTCGCTGTACCACGTGGAGATCAGACAGGAAAACTGAAAATGGGTCCAAAAAAAAGAGCTTTTTATTAAGATGAAATGAAACTAGAGCGACCTCTGGCCGGACCTCTGGACCGGGTAGCAGGGCTGTGGCCTCAGGCCGGACCTCCGAACCGGGTAGCAGGGCTGCGGCCTCTGGACCAGGTAGCATGTCCCCCGGTAGGACACAGTACCCACGATGGCGAGGGTTCCCGCACCACTCGCACCATGGGGACCCATCCAGCTCATCCAGGGTGTACCAGTCATGGCCGAGGCAGGGGCCCAGGTCCTCCATGGCCCACACATTCAGGTCTACTTCTGGGTTGGGGTAGGCTTCAGCAACCAAGTCAAGGAGCTCTCTCAGGTAGTCCAGAGGGCAGGCCTCCAGGTCCTCCCAAGTGAAGGCCCTGGTCAAGGGCCCAGCCACTTTTGGGGGCTTGCTGGGAGGAAGGCTAGCCCGCTGAGGTCTTTGCCTCTCCTGGGTAGGGCGGCGATGATGCCTCTTGAGAGGCATGGAAAAAATTAATAAAATAAATGACACGGCCTGTTGACCTGGGTCTCTTAGACTCGCGATTCTCCACCAATGTGGTACAACTCACAAAAATTAAACAAAAGTGCACCGCACTAAAACCAAAATCAAAACCAAGACCAAAACACCCTTCTCCTTGAAGGTTCAAATCAAAAGTGTGTTCCTTCTAGGCCTGAGGCCAAGGCCTTTTATCTAGGCCAATGATTAGGCCATAGGCAACAGCTGCAGTAATTATGACCAGCTACTGCTGTTGCCTTGCCTAGGGCTTGTTCTGTCCACCCGAGGGCAGCACACATCCCCCTTTCTGGCACCACACTCAATAAAACATCACTTTTTCCTGTACTCTACAGTATGTATACTTTTGCCCTGGGATCGCATTTTTCTGTAATTTATTTTTTTATGTTCTCATTCATAATGACTCCAAGGAAACTTCTACATTCATCTACCACATATCAGCGCACAGTAAATTGGAATTAGTATTTTCAATGCCTTAAGTGACAAGTATAGCCCAGGAAGATACAAAGCCTAAAGCCTATATTATGTACAATAACATTACAATAAAATTATATTCCACCAACAGGAAAATGCTGCCAAATGTTCTAGCTTCAATAAAGGTCGGTACATCAAACATAAAACATGACTAAACAATGAATGCTTAAACTACATTACAGTGCATGAAATGCACTCAAAATGTGAACATAGCCTACTGGACAAGACAGTGATCAAGTGAAAAACTAACGTACGTATGTAGCCAGCGAGAAGAACCGCATATTGCAAGCAGTACTTTTTTCATATCGAGGACGAAAAACTCCAGCGAATGCATTTTGGATGGATCACTTTAAGGGTTGTTTCTCCTGACAGATTTTCCGATTGAACTCTATGGAAAAATAAGTCAGGAGAAACTCTTCAAGTTATCCATCCATATCTACTGCATATCTGGCAGCTGAGTTTAAGGCTTGTTTGATACCTCAGACTCTTGATGACATAGAGCCATTTAGCCAACCATGTGTTCCATACTGTTCCAATGTAATTTACAGCTAAATCTAGTCCCACCCCCCAATTCCCATTGAGATCCATTCAAATGCAGAGACATACAAATCCAGTTACATACATCCAGTCACAAAACTATGGCGAAATGTCATCCCATGGCATGCAGAAAAATAATACATACTGTAGAGAAGAGAAAAAAAGTGATGTTTTATTGAGGTACAAGAGCGAATGATTAGGCTACATATTTAGGTGTGTATCAGTGTGATATCAGTTAATCTTTTTTTATTTTTAAAAAATTTGTTTCTGATTTTTTCCCCCTTTTTCTCCCAATTTAGTAGCCAATTGAACCCCTATTCTAATTCAATTCCCCCCATGTAGCAACCGCTTGAGAACCACCGCTATACAACCCTGTCAGCCGGTAGTAGGAAGGAGGGCGCCACGTCCTCTACAGGGCGCGACTCCTCGAGCTCCTGACCGTGATTCCAACTCTCCCAGGGCCATTTTGTGCGCAGCGATTCTCTCCGAGCCCCTCCCCCCACCCGGAAGCAGCCGCCAATTGCCGCTTCCACAGGGCACCGGCCACGCTCGGATCTGGCAGGACCGGGGCGCGAACCCCGATCCTCGGAGTACAACTACTGTTGTACCACCGCGGTCCCAATGTTTTAATCTTAAGCCATCATAAGGGGCAAATGTATATTACATTACATTACATTATAGGCATTTAGCAGACGCTCTTATCCAGAGCGACTTACACAGCATTTTTGCATTTATACATAGTATCCATTTACAGCTGGATATATACTGAAGCAATTCAGGTGAAGTACCTTGCTCAGGGGTACAACGGCAGTGTCCTACGTGGGATTCGAACCTGCGACCTTTCGGTTACAAACCCAGTTCCTTAACCCCTGTACTACACTGCTGCATATAAATATGCTTTATAACGGACAAATAATATCTAATTAATTTTATGACAGGTAATTCCCACTTGAAATTGATGCAAAAGTAAGTTTTATGAGCAAAACCAGTTGATTTGTAGTTAAATATATGATTATTTTATGATTTACAGCAGTGCACAATTTAGTCATTTTGGATAGATTTGGAGACACTAGGGGACAACGGGATACACTGCCTACATTTTGAGTGATAGATCTTTAGTACTTCTGCATATCACCCTCAGATTTTTCACACTTGTGGACAAGGAGTCTATAATCCTGGAAATGTATAGTTGTACCTGTTTTAGATATGTAGCTCTCAGTATTTCATTGCAAACTAAGAAAAATTGTTTTTAGCATTTTTTCAAGATTTCTTTGCACTTGTCGCACTTTACTTTGACCTAAATTATGAAATTAAACTAATCTAAGTTAGTACTGTAAATGGTACAAATGTCTTGCTTAATATAGCCATTTTCCAAGTTTCTGTTAGGCTCACACCTGGAGTTATAAAGCCTTAAATAGAACTTTCTTAAATAGGTGAGAATTGACCAAATTTGGCATCTGTGCGAAGGGGTTTAAAGGCTTGTGTTGGATGACAACAGTGGTGGTAAAGACCAAGAGAAGTACTGAATAGGGTTAAGAAAGTTTTGGCACTGGAAACATTAGTTATAAACTGTAAACTTGTTTATAACCAACCTTGGTTTGTTTCTTTTACTTTTTACTGATTTTGATATTGCTTCTTTTGTCCTTTCTTTTTCTCATTTTAACATTTTTTCTCACCCCAAGTTTGTCCCTCTCCCATTCTATATTTTTCTTGCTTTCACTTGTGTATCACTCTTATTAATGAACTGCCATATCCACTTAGCGTTTTCAGCAATGTATTTACACTGTGTTCATGTACTTCTTTGTCAGCAGCAAGAGGAGGGTGAGGACGAGGAAGGAGGGTTAGTAAGACATGGAATCTTGCGTCGCCCAGGTGATCGATGGATGTTACGTGGACCAATCGAATATGTCCCACCAGCTACTGTGGAAGTGCTGCTCCAGCGGCAGTCCATTCCACTGGATGAGAAGGATGGAATTTATGTCCGCGACATCAAGACGGGCAAGGTGAGATCGCAGAAGACCCACTGACTTACACTGTTTTGGTTTGGTAATGGTTGGCCTGCCTCACAGTGAATCATCATCAACAATTAACCGAAAATTCCATCTCACAAGTGATTTTTCTCCTATACTTCCAGGTCCATGCTGTGATCGGCCATACTTACATGCTGACTCAGAATGAGGAGTTGTGGGAAAAGGAGCTGCCCCAGAATGTAGAAACCTTGCTGGCGACTGCCCGAGACCCAGTAGCAGATCGTTCACAGTTGAGACAAGCACAGGAGAGGAAAGAAAGAGACAAAACCAGGGTGGTGTCCTACAGAGTCCCCCACAATGCCGCAGTGCAGGTCTATGACTACCGTGAGAAGAGGGCGAGGTGATTGTTTTTCTGTCTCAGAAAAATCTTTATGAACCATCCAAGCCAATCCAATGATTATTTAACAGTTTGTATATGTAAACTTGTCTGTTGCACATACTCTCCCTCTGACCCTCTCTCAGAATTGTGTTTGGACCAGAGCTGGTAATGCTGGGCCCAGATGAGCAGTTCACAGTGCTGTCTCTATCAGGAGGCAAGCCCAAACGACCAAATGTTATCAAGGCTGTCTGTCTGCTTCTGGGGCCTGACTTTTGCACCGACGTTATCACCATCGAGACGGCTGACCACGCCCGTCTACAGCTGCAACTGTCTTACAACTGGTACACCATCTGTCTTTCTGTTTACAAATGTACTGTCTCATATCTCACGTCTTATATCTCATCTCAAATATAAAATGATTGGCAACCTCAATTAATATGAGAAAGTCCTTGCTGGTGGACACTCCTCTTCAGCTCACCCCACAGGTTTTCAATGGGGTTCAGGTCAAAGGACTGGGATAGCCATTGCAAAACCTTGATTCTGTGGTCAGTGAACCATTTTGGTGTAGATTTTGAGGTATGCTTTGGATCACTGTCCTGCTGGAAGATCCAACCACTACCCATTTTTCCCCCGTTTTCTCCCAATTTGGTAGCCAATTGAACCCCTAAGTAATTAAATTCCCCGTAGCAACCGCTGAGAATTTGCCGCGGCAACCCCATCAGCTGGCAATAGAAAAGTGGCCGCCACGCCCTCTTCAGGGCGCAACCCTTCCAAGCCCTGAATCCAGCTCGCCTGAGGCCGATTGTATGCGACGATTCTCTCCTGCCGAGTCCTTCCTCCCACCCTGGGAGCAGCCGCCAATTGCCGTTCCCTCAGCCACCGGATCTGGCAGGACAACTGCACAGACTGAAAGTTTGCGCCTTTGTCCGCTGCACCACCACGGTGCTTTCTGGCAGAGGCAGCCAATTTTTTTGTATAAAATCTCTTGGTATTTGAGTCCATTATGCCATAACATTTAGCAATCTCCAGGCACTTTGATTTGTGGTATGATGACAGCAAAGGCTTTCTTCTGGAAGGCCTTCTAAATAGCTTGTTGGCTTAGAGGTGGCGTCTAATTGTACTTTTGGAGACTTGGTGACCCCAGGATGCAACCAACTTCTGTAATTCTCCAACTGTGGTCCTTGGAGAAATGTTTGCCTCTCAAACCATCCTCCTTACTGTGCGTGGTGACAAACTACACTTGTGTCCTCTTCCAAGCAAGTTCATCACAGCTTCAGTTGCTCTAATTGCAATAATTAAGAAGTTTAAAGCTGTTTTTCTACAGCCATTGCCTGATTAATGAAGGGAAGGTCAACAACATTTGTCTCAATTCATCTTCCCCATGTTGATGGATGACTAAGGGGTTTTGGCGTTTGTATCACCTCATATTTATACCCAATTGAAAGAGGAAGTTGAGAATGACCATAAATATAAAATGGGAATGCACTTCAATTAGGTTTTTTTTGTAACTATTTCTCAGGGTTGCCAATAGTTCTGGTGGGTGGGCAATATATGAAAGTGCTGCTATCTGTTTTATCCAACAAAAACAGTGGGTGAACAATTATTATTTTCCCTCTTCTGCCCTGTTTCTGTCTTTCTCTCAGGAACTTTGAAATTGACCCCCACTCAGACCCAGCACAGGCAGCAACAATCTTCTCTGTGCCTGACTTCATTGGGGATGCCTGCAAGGCTATCGCTTCTAGGGTCAGGGGCGCTGTGGCAGCCGTGCAGTTTGATGACTTCCACAAGGTACCCGTCTGTCTCTTTGTGTTTTGTGACACTGTCCCTCCCTTTTATTCTCTCTCTCATTTTGCCTCTAAGTGCAATTTCTACCATTCTACCATTACATGTTGCCCCTTCAGATTTTTTGGTGCAACTAAAAAAACCTGACTTCAGGACACACCCACCTTGTTGTTTCTAGTTATCTGTATAGTTTGGTGCTTCAGCCCCACAGTCTTCCCCTGCAGGACCTGTGGATTGCAGAGCTGAAAGGGGACTGGCTAACTAAAACTGGATTACTACAGAATACTACACAGCACAGCTTGCTTTGCATTTAGCCATTTCCTGTTGGGATGCTCAGCTACTAGCCATTTTATAACAAATTCCTATTTCTCTTCAGAATTCAAACCGGATTATTTCCTCGTCTGTGTTTGGGTTTGATGAGAAGTTGGCAGTGCGGTCCAGTTTGCGCTTCAGCCAGAATAGGTTGGTCATTACCAGTGTGGACATCCAATCTGTGGAGCCAGTAGACCAAAGAACCCGGGATGCCTTGCAGAAGAGCGTCCAGCTCGCCATCGAGATCACCACCAACTCACTGGAGGCTGCTGCCCGGTCTGTGCCCATTTTGCTTGCTTTCTCTGCACCTAATGCTCACTCTGCACCTCTCCCTCTCTCTTGTTTCTGCCAGTGCCTCTCTATTACTATTGTACTCTCTCTTAGTAACTTACTAATAGGTATTGTTTCTCTCTGCTCCAGCCATGAGGCACAGCGTTTGGAGCAGGAAGCCAAGGGTCGTCTGGAGAGGCAGAGGATCACTGATCAGGCTGAGGCTGAGAAGGCCCGGAAAGAGCTGCTAGAGCTGGAGGCTCTCAGGTGAAACTGCAGCACTTACTGCTTTATTACAATCCAGCAATAAATTACCCCTAAGAGGTACCAGAGAGAGATGTGAGCCAGATCCACCCCACATAATAAATACAGAATCAGGATGGACTAATGCTACTCGCACACTAGGTTTGAGTATACTTAGCATATCTTTCTCTGTATTATAGTGTTTAACATATTGTTTCAGTGCGTTGTCTCTGTCTCTCTCAGCATGGCAGTGGAAAGCACAGGAGCAGCAACGGCAGAAGCACAGTCCAGAGCTGAGGCGGCCCTTATCCAGGGAGAGGCAGCTGTGAACGAGGCCAAGCTGAAGGCTGAGGCTCAGAGTATTGAGGCTGTGAGTTACAACACACTTCATTCTCATCTTTCTTCCCTTGGAAGACTACTTTAGTGGTATTTAGGGTATAGTTTGGTTTTGTTTATGAAAAGTTATATTGTGTGGTGTGTGAATGTGCATCCAGTGCTTTATTCAATAAATAATATAAAGTCTGTGTGTGTGTGTCCGCTAAAACACTGCTTCAATATTTTTGGAATGTCTTTATAATTTTGTTCTCTCTCAGTAACAGCGCAGTTGTCAGTCCGATTAGCCAATGTTTGCATATGCTCTTGTCCACTCCTCTCCCTCACTCCCTAGGAAGCAGAGCTGACTCGCCTTTTAAAGGCAAGGGAGCAAGAGCTGTCATACCAGGAGAAGATTAATAGGCTGGAGGTGGAGAAGCAGAAGAAACTTGGAGAAATCGAAATCAATCGCTTCAAGCAAATGGTGGTTAATCTGGGCAGTGACACACTTAAGGAAATGGCTAGAGCCGGACCTGAGCTGCAGGTAATGCACCAATCCAATCCCCCACCCAATTCAAACCCTCTCTTTTGGGAGGGATATGTATTAACATTGCATTTGTCCTTTCTTAACACTACCACCAAGACTTTGGCTTGTTTTTATTTTTTGCCATTGTCAGCCTTCACAAAGATGCCAAACCTCATACATCATAATACTGAGCTTTCAGGTGACTTAAAGGGTAACAAAGCACACTGGTTTAGCTAGACCCCGTCCCCTTTTGAAATTAAAAAAATGCCAAAATCTGGGTGTGATAAGGTAATAATATATGGGCTGAGCTCCAGGTATCAAACCATGCCCCAGCAATTGTTTTCACTAGTAGCCTTTTGCTCAGTCTACTACAGCACTCGCAGCGGCTGCTTTGTTCCTCTCTCTACTTGCTAAGCTAGACAGAAAAAAGAACGATCGCTCGCTCTCTCTCCTATCCCCTCTCCACGCAGAATCACAGATCAACCGCTGAGATTCGCTTTTATAGCTGGGGCGTAGCCTGCCCTCACTCCAAAACTTCAGGGCGTAGCTGTACAGGTTTCAATTGAGTGCTACAGTTTGTAGTCGTAAAACCCGGAAGTGAGTTAGCATTTTTGAGCCATGGGTTCCCTCGCCGATTTCCAATGGGGTTTTAACATGGGGTTTTCGGATTTGTGCCGAATATAAGGTCTGTAGTTAATATGAGCCTAAGAGAGTTTTCACGTTTTGTTCTACGACATAAATTACACACATTCGTATATTAACCATAAATTCTTAGGCTTTTATATGGTTTTTAAAAGTATGTTGCTAACCAGTTTCTATATTCAAACTACAACTTGTCGGTATAAATACACGTCATCTCAGCAGATCCTTGCCTAGCTGCTCTGAATGTAGTTCGCAGCTAGTCATGTCAGCGCTCCTTTCAAACTTTTCCACATCAACTTGTTTTATATGAAATTCAAGAATATGAATGAATACTATTTAAAACTAAGGTCTTTGTATGGCAAGCATGTATGTATTCGACTTCCATAGCTAGCTACCTTATTAGTCCCAATTAGCTGCCTATTTTCCTAGCTAGCTGGCCATATATGACTACAATTGCCTAGCTAGCTGCTGTTTGAAGCTATGTTTTATTTTGTAAGCAAAATAAAATGCTCTAGCTAGTTAAATTAGCTGCACTTAGGACATAGATAGTAGCTAGGCGATCGCGGTACGTAGCTAACTTAACTCATATGGACAGCCAGCTAGGACATTGGGCAGCTAGTTCGGACGAATTTAATAACTGTTCAATTAAAACTGATTGCCATCGGCTATTGTTAGGTTGCTAGCTAGCTAATCCAGCATTGCCAAACATGACTCGAGAGACAAAGTTAATCAACCTCCCCGTCAGAAACGCGCCCAAACAAACGGGAGAGTAGGGGGATTATGGACGGGAGGGGGTGGAATAGCTAGCTAAATTAATATCTAAATTGATAAGCAAGCTAATGTCTTCGAACAATAGTAGCGCCAGATTTTTTTTTAAAAACAACCCAAAAACCCGCAACCTGCGACATCAGAAAGGACCCGCCTAAATCGTGTATGTAGGCCAATATAAGCAGGCAGCTCTGGATTTTGCTTTACTCCAGGGGGTAGCAAATAGCCTACAAAGTGCCGGGGTCGAGTTGAACGCGGGAGGACGGCAGGCTCGAAAAACTGTTCAGTGTGGTGGTGAGTGATGTTTACGGAATGCGACTGATTGCTGTAGTAATGTAGTTCACTTTAGCATAACGTTATATTCAATTTATATTTTATATTAATTGCGTGTGTGGTTCAAAAATCGCAAAGAGTGCATTTATTTTTGGAGATTATCTTCATTAACAAAACGTGAAAACTTCCTTAGGCTTATACACTGCTCAAAAAAATTAAGGGAACACTTAATCATCACAGTGTAATGCCAAGTCAATTAACCAAACCTGTCACATGTGCTCAATGTGAACCTGCTCTCATCTGTGAAAAGAATGGGGCGCCAATGGCGAACCTGCCAATTATGGTGTTCTCTGGCAAATGCCAATCGAGCTGCATGGTGAGCACAGGTCTCACTACAGGACGTCGGGCCCTCATGGAGTCTGTTTCTGACAGTTTGGTCAGAAACATGCACACGAGTACCCGCTGGAGGTCATTTTGTAGAGCTCTGGCAGTGCTCCTCCTGTTCCTCCTCAAACAAAGGAGCAGATACCGGTCCTGCCGCTGGGTTGTTGCCCTTCTACGGCCCTGTCCAGCTCTCCTCGTGTAATGGCCCATCTCCCGGTATCTCCTCCACGCTCTGTGCTGGGAGACACAGTAAACCTTCTTGCGACAGCACGTATGGATGTGCCATCCTGGAGGAGCTGGACTAGCTGTGCAACCTGAATGGGCTGTCGGTACCGCCTCATGCTACCAGTAGTGACAAGGGCACTAGCAAAATGCAAAACTAGAGAAAAATCAGTCAGGAAGGATAAGGAGAGAGAAATAGTCTGTGGCCACCACCTGCAAAACTATTTACTTTTTGGGGGTTGTCTTGCTGTTGCCTCTCCTGTCCATCTGTTGTCACTTTCATTTGTATCAAAGCAGGTGAAATTCATTCACAATCGTTTACGCTTCCTAACTGGAAAGATCGATATCCCAGAGGTTTAATTGACTTGGTGGTATACTGTGTTCATTAAGTGTTCCCTTAATTTCTTTGTGCAGTGTCTTAACCACAAACCTTATATTCGGCACAAATTCGAAAACCCCATGTTAAAACCTCATTGGAAATCGGCGAGGGAACCCATGCCCGGAAGAAACCGCCGAATTGGCCAACAAAAATACGTCATGACTGTAGTACTCTATTTCGTCACCGGGAGTCATACGTCAGCTGGATGAAGTTTCTGGCCAATGACAGGCCGAACATGCAGTACCTAACGTATTACCACTAGAGACACTTTTGAGCCAGATCCTTTGGGTTTACACTGTTTGCGCTGACTGCTGTAAAATGTCAAGATTGGGAGCAGAATCAATCAGTAACACTTAGAAAAAAAGATTTTTTTTTTAATCAGTTCTCATCTAAAATAAGTGATTTTAGTGTTTTGTTACCCTTTAACATGACTTGGCCTCAGAGTAGTAGGTGAATATTTGTCACCAGGCAGCTGGTGCTGACATAAATCGGCCTACGGCCAAACACTGGCTCTGTGTCTGCTGGGAAATTCTGGGGAAGAGAGAGCGTGGTTTCCTTACCAAAATCAATGTGCCAGTTTGGAGTCCGGCAGTTGGGAGTAAATTAGCACTATTGAGTTGAGGAATTTCCGTGAATTCCCCGGTTTAGGGCGTGTGCAGATTCATGAGAAAAATATTCACAGTGCAACAAAGAAGACGACAGGTACAAACAAAACAATATACTTCATAAAAAATAAAACCTACATTTCAATGCATGCAGGCTACACCCCTATGATGTGCCCTCTAGTACCCACTGGATGAGTTAGAATGCTCACTCCTGGACTTCACTGTCAAAGGACCCCTCTGGGGTGCTATACTCATTTTAAAAACTGGAAACCAAAAAACAAGGGAAGTGCCAACTTCTCCTCCTACACAAACATTTTTTTAACAATAAAACCACTACACAAAACAATGTCTGGCTTCTTTTTCCACACATACTGCACATTTTATATTCATACAATACTGCATTGATGATGCATTTTTAATTTAATGATGTACGTTTAATTACATTCAGTTAAATTTACTGATAGGCCTCCCGCAGCATCTCAGTCTATGCATGCTCGGTTCCTTACTGTCGTACCATTGCTATACATATTCAGTCTGTTTTCAAGTCCATTCATCTGAAAAGCACTGCCCCCTGGACAACATTACACACATATCCAAGGACAATTCAGACATTTCCCATTAGATTTTTTCTGCTGCTGTTTATAATGAAATGTTCAACTTTTATGAATGTCTTAATATTGTGAAATGGAATGGAGGAAATTCTTTTCAGTCATTGGTACAGCTTTGTTTGTGACGGTGCCAATATTCTCTTTCACTTTTAGTGCTGATGTGCTTTGGTAGTGTGTGTTCTTATGTGGCATCACCCTCCCCTGTCTTTCTCAGGTGAAGCTGCTGCAAGCCCTGGGTCTCAAATCCACTCTAATTACGGATGGATCCTCTCCCATCAACCTTTTCAGTACTGCCAATGGCCTGCTGGGGGCGCTCCAGAGCCAGGGAGAGTGAGGATGGAGTAAATGGAGGGAAATATAGGGCGTCAGTGTAGTATAATGGTTAAGGAACTGGACTTGTAACCGAAAGGTTGCAGGTTGATTCCCAGGTAGGACACTGCCGTTGTACCTTTGAGCAAGGTACTTAACTTGAATTGCTTCAGTACATATCGAGCTGTAGGAATGAATAAATGTAATAAGATGTAATAAGAAGTTCTGGATAAGAGCGTCTGCTAAATGCCTGTAATGTAATGTAATGAATGCAAGATGAAGGGAAATGAGTAAATGGGGATGGGGATGGGGATGAGAGGAACAGAAAAAAACATTTTAAGCCTTAATTATAATAGCCAGTACACATGGAGGTGGTTTGATTGATGGGTATATAGAACATGGAGGGAAAGAGGGATTTCTATCTGTATGCTAGACCTTAATATCCTACAATATAAACATGGATAATAAATGCCAAATCATGTTAATGCACTCAGATGGGAACAAACCATATATGCAAATTGCGCTCAATTTTTTGATTGCTTTGAGAGCTATAGCTGTATTTTAAAAAAATAAAAGGGAAAAACATGCCTTCTCCTCTAAATGCATATCCCTGTTCCATTGGAACACAAAATAACATTTTGGTTGATCAATTATGGCAGTTATTTTTATACACAAACTTGAATGAAGGTTGCATTACAATTTAAATTATTCAATTATTATGACCATTTTCAAATGGAAAGCATTACTTTGGATTTCAGTGAACACATATCCAAAGTTCCAAACACTAACTCAAGCATATAGTGACATAGAGACAAGATAACTGATTTCAGTAAAATGTTTATTTTAACCATCATAGCACATCAATAATTAAAACATTATTTACAAATACAAACCTCAGGTTTGGCAAGCAAGACTTGAGGACTCCCTCAGTTTGTCTCTGAGCTTCAATAACGCCTTTGTCTGGGCGAAAAGATGGTACTGGGGTCACTGTCTCTTTCCCTCTCCTTTTCTCTTTCTCTCTGGGAGTTGGGAGAGAGTGCCTGTCCCTCCCCTCCACCAGCTGCCTTCCCATTCTCGCTTTTGAAGAGGTCACGGCCTGTCCTGAGGATGTGCTCCTCAATCTTGCGGTGGCGCTTCATGTCAGACAGCACCTTATCTAGCCTGGCCTCCCTCCGCACTGTGCCCCGAGCAGAGGACCCTACGGCAGAGAAATGCGGTCATCGGTATCAAGAGAAACGGTGTACTCAGGATACCGCAATAATTTGACTAACTTCTGGGTTCACTGTACTGGGAAACGAGACCTGTCACTCTCAATAGCATCTTTCTGGGTGAAAATACCGTGGTACATACAAACATGAGATGTATTTGAACACGTTATGTGGATGAGGCAGAAATGGAAATTCTTGCCATGCACAGTGGGACATGTGATCTGACATACATAGAGCTCATTACCTGGTGTTCTGCGGCGATTGATGTAGGTGTTTTTGGGTGTCACGGAAGATTGGTCATCATCAAAATCAAACTCAGTGGGGGTAAGGACTCTGAGAGCAGAAAACAATACATTGTGATGTATACATTATAAGAAAGAGGTTCTGGAAAATCATGATGGATAATAAAAACCTGTCACATGTCTAATTTCCTTATATACTTTAAATACTTGTACAAGTAGTCATATGCATTATTGCCATATCTACAGAGTAGGGTGTCCCACAAAACCAGCTTTGAGTTCTGAAAGCAGGCAAAATTAAATTTAAATGCATGTAGACAAATGCAGTAAGTAATAAGCCATACTGTATTACTCACTTGCGAGCTCTCTCCTCCCTTTCCCTCTCCCTCTCCTCCTCAGAATCATCATCTGTCTCTGGAGAGGGGGTATGCTGTGGGGTAGGGGGTCGTCGGGGGAGGGGAATCCAGTTCAGCTCCAGCGCTTCTCCTTTCGCCAAAATTCCATACAGTCGCTTGATTTCAGCAGGAGGTGGTATCCAGTTTTTAGGGTCTTCTATCTCTTCGTCACTACAAGCAATCTCCCATTCCTCCTCCTCCTGTTCTGTATCTCTCTCCACCGCGGTCCCATCTTCCTCCTTTCTTTCTTCACCAAACTCTTCTTCCACCATGCCATCTTCATCATTGTCACCATCTAATGAGAAAAAGTCAGAGGGTGAAAAAGTGGAGACGTCAGTTTTGTAGTCACAAATAACCCGCCATAACGTGACAATATTATTTATACCTTTGTCTTTATCTTCAGCTCTGTCCTCATTTGTTCCAGCTGTTGTGCCCATCCCTTCTTTTCCCTTCGCATCTTCTTCGTCCTGTCTCATCAACGTTAACGCAACCTTGTCGTCCTCCTTAACTCGCAGAGACTCCATTCCATCTCTCAGGGAATAGTCTGTAGCTTCTGCACTCTGCATCAACCTGAGAGAAAGATTGAGAATTTATGAAAAATGGAGTACAGCTGCAAGCTAATTCTAATAGTGATTACGCGACGTGGATGCGCCTATAAATGACACTCATCAATGCATGTTGACTTTGACGCGGTAGAACGTAAATAGATAAATCTAACGTTGAGTTTTAATTTAGCGACCAAAATGCAGCACACCCCCCAATTTAATGTCGGTGACGTTACTATTCCTTGAGTTAACTTGTTAGTTACACAGACCGTGAAGTATTTGCAGTTTTCAACTAACTTAGCCACTCGTGTCTAACGTTACGTTAGAGCTTCTTCATTCACATTGCATTCATTCATTCAGCAGACGCCTTTAGTGCATACCGAAAGTAATTGAAACAATTACAAAACAGGTAAGATAAAGTAGCAGCGACCCATAGCCATGAGCACCAAACAGCTCGAACATTCGCTTTTTTAATAATACAAAACTAACCTCGTTTTAAACGTTAGGAGTACACTCGTGTTGCTTTCGCAGTTTGTGTATGCAATGTAGCTACCAGTCCCTTAACGTTATATTGTGCACGTACACTTCTATAAAAAAAAGTGTTTTTAATTCGTCAGCTAGCAGCAAATGTACGGCCAAACAAGTGTAAACATGGCGCCATTTTATGTAACGTAACGTAAAGTTACGTGAAGTGAGTTAGCCTCGCTAGCTATTCTCTGAGATTTGGATTTACGGGGGTAACTTGTTTGCGTTATTTAGACCATATAATTTGCGGAAATGTGGAATTATCTTACTTCAATAACGTTAGTATATGAACGCTTTAATGGATTTGTTTAATTTCCATTTAAATTGGAATTTAATTAACGTAGGACGAGGAAGTGTACGTCCTGACGTATTAACGTAGGACGAGGAAGTGTACGTCCTGACGTATTCAACCGTGAGAGCCTATTGGTTAGGTTAGCGTTCGGCGTTTGACGCTACAACTTTTGAAAAATATTTGTGCAACGGTGGCTGGCTGAGTATAGGGTTAATGTAAGTTGATGTCTTGTAACGTTACGATATCCAAGTTTGTTCTTTTACATCTACAGATCCTCAGAAGTAATCTGCTTTTCTGGACAATATTAAGGTAAGCGTCTTCCTCTAATTATTACTAAGTTAACGTAACTTAGCTAGCTAGCTGGATAGAATGCGCACCTAGCTAACGTTAGCTGGTAAACTAATTGCAGCTTTGTTGGCGAACGCTAACCTGGTTTATAAATGTATTTTTAATTATAAATAATAATTTACTTGTATATTGTGAGACGGCTAGCTAACTATGACTTGCGCATACGAATAGATTCAGTTGTAACGTTACAGTCGGAGTTAGCTAACTTGCGTTAACGTTAGTTGTTTGAATGACCGCTTGGTTTACAGTTTCTGTATTTTCATGGTCCCATCTATCTCTCCTTGTCAGTATAGTTAGCTAACTACGTACCCTTTAATGGCCAGCTCATCCACCTAGTATTGCACACCCCGAGTCCTGATATCCTGCCGAAAAACATGCCGGACCAAACCCCACCTGATTGAGCCATGTCTATCATTTGGTTTATGAGTTAAGTCCAACACACTCCCCAACAAGACACCAAGACCCAAAACGTGCTCCACCAAACGGTTGAGGGCCATTAAAGGGTTAATAAAGGTTGGACACTGGCGCATCAACACAAAGCAGAAGCTGGCCAGAGCACCAACAAAGCTATCTGGCCTATTGTTTGTGAAAAGTTACTTGGCTAACGTTTATTAATTGTTCTGTTGGAAGTCTAATTGTTGCTTTTTTACAGAGCTAAATTATAGCACAGCCCATAGAGAGAGAAAAGCCTTGCCACCTCCATTGACTGCAATCAATGTCATAACCATAGGGTTCAATATCTATGGTCATAACGTTACTTTGGCCTCGTACACACTGGGGTTTTAGTTTTGAGGTTTTCGCTACCTTGATCTGCCTTTGATCATCAGGAGACTGTGCTGAGGCATTGCTAAACGGAGTAACGTTAGAATCAGGTAGAATAAATTGAGGTGAGTGGAGCTAAATGCTATAAAACATATCACAGTATTTCAAATATGTACGTGTAACTGGAGTAACGTTATTACTGTCGTTGTTACACCGGCTAATGTATAAATCGACACGCAATCGATGGTTATGTTATGATGCTACGTAATGTTGATGGTCTGCATCCTCTGTACGAACTGTGAGCTGCCTTTGGTACAATCGTAGACTGTAAAAAAAAAAATATGGACAGTCACGTCACTCATTGCCTTCACACAGGCTCGTAAAAAACCGTTTTGAAGCTCCGGAAGTCAGGTGGAAGTACAGTTTTCGCCGCCATGTTTGTGGAAGTGTCATAAGCAGGTCGTAAGACGTCCCAATTCTGTGTTTTGCTATGTCTGCAGTTTTACAGCTAAATTGGGCTACTTTCAAAGTGCAGTCACAGGTTAAAAATGAAAAGTTGCAAAGCGCACACTATTTTTAAAAAGTTAAATATGATTCTTTTCATTTTAAATACATTGGTTTTGGTTAAAAAAAAAATGTTTGGGACTAGTTTTGTCACCATTTGGCTGGAAAGTCTTGCCAGATCTGGTAACCCTGCGCCTATGGTCACAAAATTCTGGGAATATTCAAAGGTGGAAACTTTCCATGGGAATATTTGGGAATTATGGGGAATAAACTGGAAATGTTGGCGTTATTTGTACTCACTATATTTACTTCGTCATAAGCAGACATAAATATAAATGTTTTGTTTTGTCATAAGCAGACATTACATTACATTACATTATAGGCATTTAGCAGACGCTCTTATCCAGAGCGACTTACACAGCATTTTTGCATTTATACATAGTATCCATTTACAGCTGGATATATACTGAAGCAATTCAGGTGAAGTACCTTGCTCAGGGGTACAACGGCAGTGTCCTACGTGGGACTCGAACCTGCGACCTTTCGGTTACAAACCCAGTTCCTTAACCATTATACTACACTGCCGACATAAATATAAATGTTTTGTTTTGTCATAAGCAGACATCCATGTAAACATCTGTGAGTAGAACTTTAATGGATTCTTTCCTTGAACAAAAAACATGAAAAGTCCCATTCAAAATGGGTGTCGTCCTTGGGCTCAAATGCAGTAGTGTGGCCTCAATAGAGTACTAAAGTGACTACGTCAAACTGGTTTCGGAAGTGACTTCCCCCCATTTTTTTGACAGACATTAACTAAAAAACTTACTTTTGAACACCTTCTGGTGTCAATTATTCTGTGTCTTACCATCAACATCAATTTCCTGGATTGTTCAATATAACGCCCATTTGCAAAATATGTGAATATACCAGCGCTGGCAATGTTTAAAAACTCGACGTCCCATAATTCCCTCCGGACAGTTCAATGAAGTAAAATAGCTGAATTGGCAAGGTGGTATGCACTGCCAAAAATGTCCAGATGCGATGATGATATCTGATTGGTCGAGAACGACCCGTGCATTGCAGTAATGTATATGTAGTCCATTAAAATTGACTACAAACCGGACTACAATAATTACTTTTAAAAATATATATTATATATATATTTTTTTTTAATGTAAAAAAAATTGCAAACATGCAATGTATCCTCTATATCTTTATACCACACAGGCTAATCCAGGAACGTCTCAGCTCATTCTATAAATCAGATTTCAAGAAATTGTCGATGGTCTCCGAAGCCCGTTCTATACGTCATAGGGAATTTACTTCTGAAACCAAACTCTTCCCACGTCTGACGTACTCACTTGAGTACTCTATAGCCTTGCTGTAGTGTGCAGGATGCTAGGAATTATCTGCATGTGACAAAAGAAAAGATCTAGATCTGCTGCAAGATCTAGAATTGCATTTTATGTGTATTTTCCAACAAAATTTAAGTTTCTTGTTATAGGCTAACTTTTGGTCAATTTACAAAATTCCCGAGCTTAACTTCCCATGGTAAATTCCCGGAAATTTACCGGAAAGTTTCCGCCCCTTTGGAACCCTACCTGCGCCCCACACTTGCGCGGCCATGTCACGTGTTGTTTTTGTATTTGAAGCCAGGAAAACGTCAGTACTGCTGCGCCTCATTTTATTTATTTATTTATTTATTTAAACAAAGCTTCACGTGATATTTATGCGACTAAAATGCTTGTGTACTTCTTGAAAAGTGTGTTCCCAAATGTACTCAGCGAAAACCCGGAAGTAAGTTTATCATACAGGGGTTTAAAGTATACTATAGTTAGCGAAAATTTCGCCTACTTAATGACTTTTTCGTCCTGTCTACTCAACAAGCCTACCAAATAGTATGGTAGGGTGCTGATTCGTACACAGCCTTAGTTTCATGCAGATATAACCGACCATTGCTGAGGTACAACCGAGATGGGCTCAAAAAAGTGTCACTTCAGATTGTGTCACGTGTGAGGGCATTTACCGGCACAGTAGCTCCGTTGATGACATGGAAAAGGCACTGGAAGATGTTGTGATGAAGCAGCTGGATGAAAAGCTAAAGGGGAGTGACTTCATTGGAATTATCATTGACGAGACTGTAAATGTCACTGTGGACAAGAAGCTGATTATATACGTCACGTTGGAAATAAAAGGAAGAGTTGCGACGTGTTTCCTGGGCAATTATGATGTGCGCTCCGGTACCGCACAGTGTATATTTGACAAAGTGGTTGAGGTGCTCCGTGAGAGGGATATGGAGCTGTCCCGCGTCATTGGCCTAGGCTCGGATAAAGCCAGTGCTGGAGTTGGTGCTCTTCAGAGAGAGAGAGAGAGAGTGCGTTTTCCATTCAGGTGCACTGTAGTGCCCACAAGCTGCGCTGGCTGCGCTAGATGCTGCATAAGCTGTGGACCAGGTAGGAGCCTACAAGCGCACAATTGCCTCTGTGTACTCCTTTTACAAGCACTCAGCCAGCAGAACCAATCGCTTCCGTCAACTGACAGCAGCGCTCAGTGATGAAGATATGACGAGCCTAAAGCAGCCGTGCGCTGTCCGCTGGGGATCCTTGCACTGAGCAGTGGAGGGTGTCAAACGTAACTGGCCTGCTCCGGTGATGGAGCTAAATTAAGAGGCTGTGGGAGGAAATGCCCAAGCCCAAAGCATCTTGGGTCAAATCCAGCCGTACTGCTTCATCGCCTGGCCTAACACACTGGCTGATGTGCTACCGGTGATGACCAAACTGAATTTGGTTTTCCAGAAAATGTCAATCTGGCCACAAATGTCTTGCGTCTTGCACTCCCTTTTACTTTTCTCCATTTCGGAACATTATCCAACAATAATACTCTGTCACTAATCAAACGCAAAAACTTGATGTTCTATGTTCACTGTTCTATTGTGTAATGATTGGCCCAAGATGATTTAACCTTTAAAAAGAGTGCCTGATTTAGTCATCTAAAATGCTCCACCTGCTTCCTTGTAAGTGTATGCAGTAATCCAGAACTGATTGTCATTTCACTTCACAAGTAAGATTCACGCATAGCAATTTGTATCAAACGTTTCTCTTTCTTCCATTCTTCCCAGGCATGGCACAGCGTGTGCCTGTGAGTGATGTTGCTGGAGGCTCAAAGCGGACGTCCAGGGTGCGAGTAGCTGTTCGACTGCGGCCCTATATGGAAAAGGGGGACGACAAGGTGGTGGGGGCCTGTGTCAGGGGCCTGGGGCCAAAGAGTCTGGAGATAATTAACTGGAGAAATTCCACAGAGACCTTGCAATACCAGTTAGTATGTTTTGTTCTCATTGTATTGCCTATGCAGCTGTTGCTTTGCCTCCAATTTTTGTGACTTGGATATGTACTGTTCTGTAGTCTGTCTCATTTAATCTGTTTGCAAATTGGCTTGACTTTCAGATCTTTCTGATATATTTACCTTTGAGTAATACAATTGTGCTCAATTTTTCACTTCTATACAATCAGATGTGTACACATGCCATTTTACAGAATGTTATCTCCTGTACTTTTTGTTTTACAGTATTATTACAAGGGGTGGTTATTTTATAGCAGGGGGTGCCCACCTCCGATATTAGATATGAACGTATTAATTCCATAGCGTTTATTTGCAATTATGCTCAAATGTTTTCATATCATGCTGGTATTTCTTTTCCCTTGGTTCTCAAGTGGCTCAAGCCCTACACCCCCAAGGATGCATGTAGTAATGTTGATTTAATAAGCTATGCGCAAACGGCCCTTTTAAAAATTATTTTTAGTGAATTTTTTACAGAATATAATCCACAAGTAATTTCCTAAATATGTGTTTAACATTTTTCAATTTCTAAAATTAAATTTAATTGGTAGAAAATTAGCTCTTTTCTCTTCAGTGCATTACCGTCCATTCGTGCTTCTGCATGTGTGAATGACTGTGGTCCGACAATTTGATGTTGGCTGAACACATGCCAAGTGTCAACTGAACAAAGAGGGCTGAATATACAGCCTAATACATTTAGCATAGCCTACATAAATAATCACATAACCTCCTATTTGAAAGAGATTACTAAATTAACTTTGTTAAAGAGAACTACTTTGAAATGTCAGCCAACTCCCCATGAAATTGTCAATGTTGATAATAAATATATTAAGTGTGCATATGTGTAGTTTATTTAAAGGCATAATGAAGTTAGTTAGAACATGTTGTATAGCTACCTGGCACCGATATTAGTCGTAATATTCAAGCTCACCTTTATGCGTTGCTCCAGTGGTCAGAAACTGGCCAACGAAGAATGAAAAATAGACTGCCTATGAGAGAAATGAATGGGGTTTCCCTAATTCCTTCAAAATAATATATAACATTTGGATGTTTGTTTGTATATGGAGAGGAAAAAAAAAAGTTTCAGCCATTTTTTATAATCTAAAGCAAATTGCTAGCAGCCAAGCGGTTAGCACACTCGCAATGACCCCTGATACGTCGCACAATTTCACACACAGGGCTGTATAAGCATTTCAAGCTACTCGTTTGCTGTGACCAGTGTAATTCATTTTTCTATTTCGTATATAACGATGATTAAATTAATACGGTACGTTAGGCCACTGTCATCCTAAATGAGAAAAAACTATTTAAAAAACCAATAAAATATGCACAGTAAACCCAATAAAATTTCCACAGTAAACCTAACGTTAACCACTTACACTCTGCACAGTAAACCTAACGTTAACCACTCTGGCTAAACACCTAACCTGTCATATAGCAGTACACTCTGAAATAAAGTTACAGTGGAGGTACATTTTTGTTCCTTAAGGTACAAATTTGTCAAAAGTACCCTGAAAGTACAATAATGTTCTCATTGCGTACTAAGTACTTTTTCAAGAAAAAAAAGGTTCAAATTCATTATGTATTGTTAGCTATGGGTACAATTTTACATACCTATAGGGTACCACCCCAGCGACAAGCTTTTGTACGTTTTTAGGTACTTTCTTCGGAGTGTGTAATGTTAGCTAACGGTAATGTCCTGCTATACGTTAGCTAACTTAAAAAACGTAGGCTACGTTATAAAAACCAGTCTGTAAACAGGTTTAACATTATCTGTGGTGTCATTTTCTTCTAGCAGAAATAAACACAGAAATAAAGGTACGGAAAGTACCTAAAAAGGTAAACGCAAAAAAATGTATGCAATCGGTACCACCAAAACCCATTTATCTGCCAGGAAAAACCCTTCATAGGTTAGCCATATCGCTTTGTGCTGGTAAAATTTTTTTAGTTGGAAATATTTGAAGAAGATTGGTATTTGAATGTTTGTACACACTTTCCTGAGAAAACTCAAAGATTTGCAATGATTCACACATCCGGCTGGCAAACTTAATGGGCGTGAACAGTAGCTGGCTAACCCCACTCCCCCACTACAGTATCTTTGGATAAAAGCGTCTGCTAAATGAATGTAATGTAATGTAACTGGCTGCAGATACAGCCTCGAACCAGAACTTTTTCTTAATTAGGTACTTTTCATGGTTAGAGGGATCATTTACCCACTTAAGCCACATTACATCAGAATTAGCTATGCATGCCATGAGTATCATGTTCACATTGTGCTATATTACAGACAGTTATATAAAGGGGTATCAAAATGTTTTGAACTTATCCAAATAAAGGCTTATGGGAATTAATAGGCTCCTAATTGGTGAAAGTGTGGACACGTGCGAACATCATCCAACCAGCCCTACATGTTTGAACCACTACATGTTTGTTACTAGCTACTACGCAGTCAGTATTTCACTCGAATTTACTTATGAAATCCCAGGGATTATCAACGGGTACGACTGAAACGTAACATTACTATAGGCTACTTCCATATTCTCAGTTTTCTACACAGTGTATGCAGATTGGTGCGTTGAAAAAAATATATCACCCCAAATTACTGAGATGCCGATTCGCACAGGACTAATATTATCAGATGACCTGTATTTTGCGAAATATGGTAGGTAATTCATGGTGGAATTTTGACATTACAATTTACGGAAATGCAGCTTCGCTCAGGATTAAGATCAGACAACCTCCACAAATCACATGAGGTCCCCAGGCAATATTACTCCAGTGAATAGGGCATAAGACGATTCAAAATTATCTGGACGAAGCTATTTCAGCTACGGTGCAGGTGGATTTGAGTATTTATCTATTGAATATGCATAGGTAATGAAAGAATCTGACCGCTAATAAATGTGTGTACATAACTACTTGTCATTGTATTCTCTCTGGTGTTATTAATTTGAGAGAAGGCAGCTCAATTGAAACGGTACAGCCATAGTGATGAGTTGTCACACAATATAAACCTGTTTTAAATGGGCCACCAGCTCTTTTCTGCCTACAGCTGGTCATTTGACGTCAGTGTAAAATACAGTAAAAAATGGCCTATGGCAAAAAAAACGGAGGTTCATCAGAAAAGCTAAATAATAGGCCCACCAAAAAATTCGTTCAATTCTGCAGGCCCACTGATCCTATGGTATTAGATTTGATTTATTGGGCTATACTATACAAAATAGGCCTACTTACTCTTTCCAAATAGCTGGTTTAACTTGACAGGCTTGCGTTTTGTTTTTTTCCTTCGTTTTTTTAATTATTTTTTTAATCCAGCGTTGTTAACATTGCGCCGTAACGGATTTTTTATAAAGCAACTATTTCATCCAGGGAAAACATGACCTATTTCAGTGCAATGAATTATGTCAATATGTAATTTAAATGTACATTATTAAAATATAAGTTTACACCGACTAGCATTTATGGTGCCGACTAGCGAGGGTAGCAACGTTTAATCGGCTAGTCGACTAAACGCGCACATCCCTAATTGAGACTGTGATTGTGATATCGATACTTATAATGAGTTTCTCATCCATCTGGTGTGGAGCGTCTTTAAGGGAACAGACCTCAAGTGGCTGTGAGTATACGACGTTTGCTTCCAGCGCTGTATTCGACAGCCTTTGTGAATTCACGAAATTCAATTTCGTTTTAACGTAAAGTATACTGGGGCCTTTAATGTGATTTGTGCTCAGAACTGAGAGACCTGAACCTTTGTATTGAACAGTCGAGTCTGGGACTGGAGTCGATCGCTAGCATTTTGGTGTGGCCCAATGCATCACTTGGCAACTAAAATAAGTTGTTTCAGTGCTGGGTTTTGCTTTAACTTGGACACCCCCCTTTGCACACTTATTTTTAAGCATTTGTTGCTCATCCCATTGTTTGATTCCTTTTTGGTAAAATACAGCAACACTTTAGACCCTTTTGCTTTTCATTTTCACAAAGGTCCACATCAGCATTATAGCTTGCCCTCAAAGGGCCGGTTGATTTTCACTGGACCTCGATTGTAATTGTTGAGGGGGGGTCAATCAAGATTTTTCGCGGCCTCGATTGTAATTTTGACGGTGGACGGGGGGGGGGTTGCAATCACCATTTTTTAATACAATTTTTAACGGCGTCCGCGTCTGCGTTTGTCTGTTATATCGTAAAAGTAAATCCCGGTTAACCACCACGTAGATACACGCAGATAATTTTTTTTTAATTTTTTTTTTTTTTTTTTTACGCGTCAGATAATTAAGTTCTCGCGGGCCACATAAAATGACATGCGCCCACATCTGGCCCCGGCCATGATATATGACTTGACTGCTTTAGACCCTTTTGCTTTGGCATTTTGACAAATATTTTAATTAGCTACTTCTAGCTAGAATCTGCTGCTACGACTGATTACTGTTAGCTAGTGAAGGCGTCGAGCTAGGTCCATGGTTTGAGCAATGCTTCTGTTGTCCTCTGTATTTTTTTTTTTTTTTTTTTGGAATACCAGAGGATTGTGAAAAATAGTGGATATTTCAATCGGCAGCTCAGGCATTGTAGTTTAAAGTATGCCCCGAAATATGTGTTGCAATTCTGTCTGGTAGGCACTGGTCATATGGGAACCAGTGGTAACGGGCTTCGGTACCCAACCCTTGTTGTAATGTCAAAGTATTTATTGGTGAGATCAATTCAAAGACAAACAGAACAAAAAGTGAACTAGAATTGTCTGAATGTTACCGTTTGAATACATTTGCAATTGAGTGAATGTCTCTTCCACATATTGGCAGCACGTAGAGGCCACTTGACATTTTAAATCCTGATAATGTTTGGCTAAGACTGTCAACCGAATGAGGAAAAACATGTTAATAAAAAATGAACAGGAGAGTACAATGTGATTAGCCACTGTGTTCTTTTAGATTTGATGTGTTCTATGGGGAGCAGACGACCCAGCAGGATGTGTTTCTGACCTCAGTGAAGCCCATCCTTCCTCACCTGCTGAATGGACAGAATGCCAGTGTTTTTGCCTATGGACCCACTGGAGCTGGTACAGCTTTCCAATCTTATCTGCTCGTGTGCTTCTATTGTAACTTGTGTTACTGTTTGTCCGAGTGTGTCCCATTCCTTTCTCGTCTCACTGAAGAGGCACTGTAATGTCCTCTTCGTTCAATGGTACTGAATCAATGTGCATCTGTTATTGAATCTCCTGTTGCTCCTCTTGAGTCACCACTGTGCAGCCACAAAAATTAATGTGTTGATAGTTAGCAGATGTTAATTAGCTTGAAATGAAAAAGTGAACTTAACAGCATTCGCGTTTCCTGTGCAGAATGGCAGTTAACTATGCTTTATTGGTTTAGCCTTACCCTTAAAAAGTAACGAAATGCCATCTGAACTAACGTGAGGAACCATTGTATTTAGGCTATTTGTCTCCAGTCAGTTGTTACTGCGTTGAATTGTGAATTGCCCCAGACTTTCTCAATTAGGCAAGTGGCCGAGTCATCTTGCTTGTCCTGCACCTCATTTTACTCTCCCTGGGCAAGTGTTATTGTTGAATCTGCTAGTATAAGAAAATCCAGTTGTCTTCAACCCAGAGATATACCAATCATGGCAAGCATGATAAAGCATGCTTTTAATTCACATACTGTGCTCATCCTGCCCCTACTGTCTTGTCCCAGGTAAGACCCACACTATGCTGGGCACTCAGGAGCAGCCAGGGGTTATTCCGCGAGCAGTGAGAGAGGTGTTCCGACTTGTGAGACTGCAAGAGAAAGAGGGAGACGACTGGGACTACACCATTGGCATGTCTTACCTTGAGATCTACAATGAGAAGGTGCTCATTCTCTGGTGACATTGGTGGCTAGTATGAGCATGCTGTACGCCTGGCATCAGAAACATTCTGTCATAAGTATCACAATTAATATTCTTCCTCCCAGGTGCTGGACCTGCTATCACCCAGCACGCAGGACTTGCCTATCCGTGAGGACAAGGACAGAAATATCTTGATCCCAGGCTTGACCCACACATCACTGTCTTCCTTCTTGGATTTCCACACTCACTTCATCCCCGCCAGCTTAAATCGCACGACTGCCTCCACCAAGCTCAATGAACGGTCAAGCCGCAGTCACGCCATCCTCCTCATCAAGGTACCTGCTCCCTTTGTCCCTGGCTCTTTAGTTCTGTCTCACTGTGCATCATTGTTGTCTCTTAGTGTAAATGGATGACTGCTATGTAATTAAATATAGTGTATTAGGGCTGGGCAATAATAATGATATACAATATCGCGGATGGAGGCACAAAAAAACAATGCCTTGAAAACAATTATCAAGCTGTTTTCATTTTCCCCCTTTAGTTAACAATCTAGAAATTATTGGCAATTCGATATAGCTATTCAATATAGCTACCTCTTATTTTGTTTAGTCAATTCAATTAATCATTGCAAAAAATACACTTTTGACCGAAGGTAAATCACTCTGCTAACTATGTATCACACCAGCTGTGAGAGCGCAACGAGCAATAAAGGCTAGCGAGCAAACTTGAGGAAATCTCATCATGAGAATTTGAATAGCAGTATCTGCACGAATCATATTATCGGATCACAAAATAAGAGGTAGCAATATTGTCTAGTATAGAATATTTAGATAATGGCTTGATTGTTAATCAAGGGAAAAAAACGGAAACCGCTTGAGATCAGGTAATGGTTTAAAAGCAGGGTTTTTTTGCTTCCTCTGTTTATATCCACAATATCGTATATTGTCATTGTCGCTCAGCCATGGTGTATAATATGTAATGGTACTATAAATAAAGGCCTGCTCAGTAATTTTGGTTGCTAATAAAATGCTAATGGGTTACAATGAGAAAAAAGACAAAGATATGGTACAATAGCATAGAAACAATATAGCTGAAACAAGACTTGATCAGAGCGTATAAGCAAATGAAGCATGGTCAGATTATATACATCGGTTAGCTATACAATAGTAGAGTTAATTATAATTGGATGTGCGGCCATTCTCTTTTCAGAGATAATTGAGTTAAAGCTTAAGGGCAGTTGGTGCAATGAGAAACACTGCAAGCTTGGTTGCTTTTGCTCTCAGCCATTTTCTGTAAAGAACTAGCTGAATATCCTAGTGGAAGAAAGATTTCCCTACTTTTGATTTGCCTACCTGGAAATGTGAGGGGCCCATTATAAAAATAAATAATTCTGAATAGTGTGTTGGATGCATGTCTGGAATATGGGCTTGGTGTCCATTAAGACTAAATTGTACTCTTAATCCAACATGTCAAACTGTAAATATCCAAAATATTCTTCAACTTGCACTAAAATTGCCTGGACCAATCAATAACATGCACTAAAACTGCCTGGACCAATCAATAACATGCACTAAAACTGCCTGGACCAATCAATAACATGCACTAAAACTGCCTGGACCAATCAATAACATGCACTAAAACTGAAATAAGAATAAATAAAATACTAAAACACAGTGATCTAGCCCCTTAGCATGTGTATTCAGGAAGAGATACAAGTAGAGATACAAATGCAGGTTGTTTGCATTTCTGAAGTGTTCATAGGTTTACCAACAATCACGAGGCAATCGGGGTTACCCACTCCTTTTATATCAAACACTTCTGGCCCATATTGTACTCTTTTACAATTGTGTTAAGACTGTATGCCTGTAATTAAAAAAATATATATTATTTTCAATAGAAAGGCTCACCCATTTAATGCCTGTCGTTTTGCATCAGCTTGTTGAGTCAGTTGATGCTAAAAGTGTCAAGTTGCTCCATGTCCAAATCGTTGAACATTTCTATGAGAATTGCAATAGTTGACTATTAAATTCTGAGCCTATTGATCAGTTCTCCTGTATTTTGAACCATACTTTTGTGTAATGACAGAAATCAGTCTAAACATTATTGCTCTTGTTCTCAATGTAGTGCAAATCCCAAACTTTGTCGGAGCATTCCAACGCTTGATGAAATTATACCCTACTCTTGATTTAAATGATGGCCCACTTTTTCCTTCTGAAGGTGGAGAAGTCCAAGCGCGTTCCCCCTCACCGACGGCAGACAGGGAAACTGTACCTGGTGGACTTGGCCGGCTCCGAGGACAACCGTCTCACTGGCAACCAGGGCCTGCGGCTGAAGGAGAGCGGTGCCATCAACCTGTCCCTCTTCACCCTCAGCAAGGTGGTGGACTCTCTGAACTCGGGTGTTGGTCGTGTGCCCTATAGGGATAGCAAGCTCACACGCCTGCTGCAGGATTCCCTGGGGGGCTCTGCCCACTCCATCATGATCACCAACATTGCCCCAGAGCAGAAGTACTACTTTAACACCTTCACTGCTCTCAACTTCGCTGCCAAGTCCAAGCTCGTTGTCAACAAGCCGTTTGTGAGAGAGACTGTGTCCAGCACTGGTGAGGTCCAGAGAACACACAGCACCATGTTTGTCCTATTTGGAGGTGGGATGTAGTCAGGCAGTTAAATTGTTCCTTCTGTACATGAGGCTTATTTTTAACGCACAGTTTTCAGTTATGTGGTACTGTGGTTAATGTGTGCATAGCTAGTGTTGCAGTTCTATGCTGCAGTGTAAATGTTTAAGCTTGGAGTGTGATCTGTTCCAGACCTCAATCCGGATTTGAACATTGTTTGAACTGGAATCCAGACCATACAGACTGATGAAATTTTTGATTGTGGCTGGTAAGATCGTTTACTCTAGCAGCCACTTTGGCAGGTAACCAACCACGTTGTGTTATATTGTAAACGCTAATGTGGCTAATAAAATTATGAAAATGGCTGGTCATTTTTTTTAAATCCACAAGCCACTCTGGCCAGTGAGTAAAAAAGTTCATTTCATACCCTGCATCCCACCTCATAAATGCTCATAATATAGCATGTTAGTTAACCTATTAGTGTTTCTCAGAATCTGGGAAGAGGGCCCGGCAGGAACAGGGCTATGACACAGCAACTGAGCCCCAGAAGAAGAGGTTTAAGGAAAGGCAGTGCAAAGAACAAGAGGAAAACGCTGGGCCACACAGGTATAACGATTCCTCTCTGGCGTTCTCTACATCAGTGGTCCCCAACCTTGTTCCCGGAGATCTACCGTCCTGTAGGTTTCAGGGTTCGTATGGTCATGAAAAACCTGGAAAAGTCATGTAATTTGAAAACTGTTCTTTCCAGGCCTGGGAAAGTGTTGGATAAAATACATAAGGTTTTGGAGAAGTCATGGAAAGTAGTGTCACAAGTTTTCATGTTGTTAATTTAAAATAATCATATGCTTTAAAATATTATTTATATTTTTAAATAATAATAAATCAAGTAAATTTAAGCCTTCTCTGGTTTCAACTACCTCATGTGGACTTTCTGCTTGCCAGCCAATTGTATTTACCTATAATGAATAGTAGCTAGGTTGCTATTATTGATAACATTACTTTGATGGCTAGTTCTTGGAAGAAGGAAATGTTTTCTAATGTTATCTATCATATAGATCACATTATCTGGATCCTTGCATCTCAGCTGTAGCTAGATAATGCCTGGTTCAGACTAACATTACATAAACTTGGTGTGATCGGCAAGTTTTATGATGCTTTGATTGCCAACTCTGACAGTGGGACTGACATCTTGTAGCCTGAGCCCGGCTACCCTTGTTCGGGAATAGAGCTTGGTATAAGTTTATAAGTCATTAATTCGTTATTCCGAGGTATAATGTGTGCGTTGGGATTCTCATGGTTAGTTTCAATACAACATGTTATCTTCACTTTTTCATGTATACGCAGACATCGCAGAATGTTTGATCATGAAAATTAAGTCAAGTCATGGAAATCCATTGGTGAAATTGTGTATGTTCCCTGAGGCTTTCACTCCAACCCTAACAATGCACACCTCATTCAATAGCTTGAGATCTTGTTGAGCTGCTAATGAGTAGAATCAGATGTGACAAATTAGGCTTGAAATTAAAACCTACAGAGGTAGATCTC